>JAVCKT010014970.1:1330-17605 GCA_032273925.1 Rhynchotus rufescens
CCTGAAGGAGCACAAAACATACTGAACATAGTGTTCTTTTCTAAGGGCTTTATGCTTTAAACAGCTTGGCTAATGGTTTAGTGAGGCTGAATCATATATAATTGATTACATCAATCCTACTAGTTTTCCTCTTTTTTTTTTCTTTTTTTTTTTTTTTGCACATGAGGATCTAATCATCTTATTAAGTGATTCAGACTCGTAGTGTCCTAACAAGGTAATTAAATGTCAGTATAACTGAACTAAAGCTGCTAAAATGCAGTTCATGGAAGGTAAGGCTGCATACAGACAGCAAGATTCCGGGTCCTGTCCAGTTCATGAGCCCAGGGACCTGTCCCAGTGAGGTGACAACCTCCAGTACAGGAAAGACCTGGGTGTGAGTTAGTCCCCGGCTTCCTTTTCCTCAGGGCCCTTGTTCCCATGAAGGAAACACGCTCCAGACAGGACCATGCCAGGAGCCCAGACATAAACTCTCTGACTTTCCCAAAGCAGTCTTGTGTCCTGGTTTGCTATAACCATTAGAAACAGCCATCATTTAATACGGGTAATCTAGTCTCACTCGTTTTAAAGAGTTTACATATGTACGTGGGAATAGCTGTTGCACTAGCAAGCCAGCTATGGCTACGTGTGGCCATATTGCTGCTGTGGCCTTGATAGTAACAGCCCTTTCATTTCTGGATGCTGTTCTGACAATGTTCTTGTTAAGCTGTTTGTTTTTCATAGCTAGGAAGATGTAGCCTTTCCTGTTAAGTGGTCATTTTAGTCCCTTCAGCATAATCATGTGTTCAAATCAATGTGCTGTCATGCAAGAGACATATGTTAGCGAGCAGGCTCGATATTGTCACAACATCGGCTGTTGAGATTTGAGAACGAAATAGCAGTCCTCAAGGTGGCCTTTGGGGAAAAGAATAGCACATCTGGTAGCAAGCTCATGGATCAGCATTTGCAGCGCTTCAGAAGCAGACAGATACTGTCAGGATTAACTACTCACAGATTTTGTATCACCATTATGTGAAATTCTGAGCATGCTAGAGACGAGTTAGAGCATCAGCTGGCACAAGCTGGAGGTGCAGTCATATCCTTCATTATTTTTTAAATAGAAAAGCTTTTTATCTGATAAGCATGACTTACAGCTGGTCTACCCGGGATGCTCATTTTGCTGTGGCTGACATAGTTAAAGAGTACAAACAATCAGAATGGGCAAGTTATATTGGATGCTCATATGGATGCCTTTCAAAATCCTCTAGACCACGGTAACTTCATCTGCTGTTAGGTACTTTTAGCTAAATTCCCTTCTAAGTCATTCAGGAGTTAGACACAGAGGTTCAACTAACTTGCCCATCAACAGGAACCGTTCACACTTTAAAGGCAATTCTGGTTGTGAGGTGAAGCATCCTAGTTCAGACTTCTTTCTTTGGGCCTTTCCTCCTCTTGCACATACAAGACACGTTCTTCCACACCTGGCTGTCGTGGTGGAAGTGCTGCAGGCCCCAGCTCCACACCTGAGCTCACCAGATGCAAGTTGCTGCCCTCTCAGCTCAGCCCATGCAAAGGAGGACCTGAACATTTCCTAGCCAGCTGCAATGCCAAAGTTTGCTGTGCAAGTGGCCAAATCCCACTGGCTCCTCGCTGAAGAGCAAGGAACATCATCCCACTTCCCATTGCCCCACTTCTGCTGTGAGAGCAGGAACGTGCAGCTGCGGGAAGCAGTGACTTGCTCGGCCGTTTGGAAAGCAAATTCATGCCGTCCTAAGGGCTGTCCGGCCTCACTCAAGTGTCGCTTATGGAGGCTGCTGGTCCCTGCCCCTTGTTGTTGCTCCCTCGTGATCTGTTTGCAGAGGTGCTTGTGCAAGCACCCAGTAACCCACTTCAAACGAACCGGGTTAGCAAAAGCCTCCTGCGTAATCCATTTAAGTTAATTCTGGCTGGGCTTGACCAAAGTAGGGTAGGGGGTGCCCACACGAGCCGCTCCGCAGGCAGATCTGAAGAGGTGGCAATTTCCACGGGAAGCAGCAGGACGGGCTGAGCGGGAGGAGCGGAACTGAATCAGCGCCTTCCTCCCTCGCCCGGCTGCGCGCGGGGCGGACGCCGGCCTGCACGGCGCCCACGGCCCGGCCCGGCCCGGCCCGGTGGCCCAGCCGGCTGCGAGGCCGCCCCAGGCCGCAGGAACGCGGCGCTCCCGCCGCGCAATCCCCCTCCCAGGGCCCTATCAGCAGAAGCGCTTGGTGGAGATCAGCTCTTATCTGCAGAGCACAGGAGCCATCACGGGCTCCTCCTGCTCTTCTGTGGGCCAGCTGGCTCTTGAGCAAGGATGTTGTGGGCAGAGTTCAAGTGTATGCCTGAAAGGTGAGTAATAAAGTGGATTCCCAGCACTTGCACACTGCTTCCTGTTCCTGAAGCAGCGGCATGCACACACGTCGTTCCTCTGATGTCTACAGTTTTCCTCTTGCAGAGCTGCTAGAGCTGTATGAGGCTTGCAGGCCCACCTGGAACATGCCTAGAGCCTGGGGTCAGGGTTGGGAAGTCCTTCCTTCTTCTTTCTTCCTTCTTTCCTTCTGTCCATCCATGTCACTGAGGTTGCAAGTGCCCACCTGGCCCTTTGGTCGTCCATCCATCCTTGTCACTGAGGCTGCAAGTGTTCACCTGGCCCTTTGGTTGCCCTTTAACTTCAAATCTGAAAGGCTGACAGCTTTCATAAAACTTGGACTTTGTTAAAAACATGAGAGGAGATGTAGGTGGTGTGTGGGAGTGTGGGCAGCGAGATGTCTGTATAAATCACATGCCAAGTCGGTGCCTTTGTAGTGAAGGGATTGCTACTAACAAGATTGGAAATGCGTCCAAACAACCACATCCTAGCTGGGGTGTTTCCCTCTGTGCAGCTTTTATTGAGCCTTTTCTGTCATTATGAAGAGGCAATAAATCAGAGATGCAAGCAATTTTGCTATTCTACAAGTGACACCTCAGTAGCGCACCTCGAATGTGCAGGTGCACAAAAGTGCAACCTCAAAGAAATGACACCTCTCTCACTTCTCTCACATAGGTGGGATCTTCAGGACGTGCTCAGGCACCAGCAATACCTGCAAGGGGTGCGAACGTATGAGGAGACACCTTCTGCTCTGTGCTCTCTGAGGCACGGAGAAGGACGAGGGGCCTTCGGGACATTCACAGCCTGATGCTGACACTCCTCCCTCGCCTCCCTTCCTCCTGCCCACTCCTGGATGGGAGCAGTGGGAATGAGGAAGGTGCTGCGTGTTTTCTGAGGAATCCCAATTTCCAAGGACACAGCCAATCTCCACCCGCCTTGTGCTGCACAAAGAGAGGAGGCAGGACAGCGCACCTCGTCATACATATTTCAAATCCCGTATTTCTCTCTTCTATTGTTTTCACTTTTAAAACAGCTAGGGCAAATCTGGGTGCCCTAGAGCTAGCTTTCCCTCTGTATAGTTTACTCTTGTTGATTTAAAAACAAGAATTATGAGGAAGATTTGCCAGCATATCATTCGCTATGCAAAATGCACACGCAGCTGCTTTGAACTAATTCCCAGCAGAAGAGCAAAGGATTTTGAGGCTTGCAGATCCTAGCAGGCTGCTGTTTTCTGTGGATGAAAATCTGTATCATGTGCACTTCTCTAGAGATTGCTCCCAGCCAGCCAGGACTGTACTATCCTTCTTCAACCCCCTCCCGAGACGTATTATCGGCTTATGGGAGGGGATCCTTCTGGACCAGGCAAGTTAATTAGCTTTGCTTGGGAATGCCTGCCACTGAAATAACTAGGGTTTTTTTTTGGAGGGAAGGGAAACTCTCTATACAGTTAAAAGCATGAAAACATGCTAATTTGTGTGAGCCTTGATGTTTATTTCTCTTCTGTGGGGCATCACTGTTCTCCGTAAGCCGGGCAAATTTTCCAGAAGCTCCACTTTAATTTCTAGAGTTGTCGCCTCAATCCTAAGCTGTGTGCAAATCAGGTGCTCCTAATTCAGAACAAGAGCGTCTTATCCTGTCTCTCTCACCTCTTTACTTTCAGAGTAGCCAAGAATTCACTGTCACTGATATTTTTTTTAGGTAATGAAACCATGATCTAATCCAGGACCAGAGCGTAAACAAGTGGTTTAGCTGTAGAGACATGTAAGGTAACTAACACCATTAACATAACACAGGCCACTTACAGGGGAAGCGAAGGCTTTTCTGCGTTGACACAGCAACGTCCTTCCTCCTTCACAGCAATGCTAACATCATCAGTGAGCTCTTCTCCTGAGGAGCAGGATCAATTCAGTGCCCCATAAATCTTATTATGTATTCTGTTCGTTCCTCGGAGAAGTATCATGAGGGTTAATTATTTCTCTGCTCTGACTCAGAGGGTGATTTCGTGCCAGAGGATTCTGGCAGTGAGGATAATCCTAGTGATACCCTCCACGAGGAAGCCGTTGTTCGTGATGCCGATGAGGAAGCGCTGGAGGAAGCTGACCTAAAGCCTGCTGCAGACGTTGGGAGACTTGACCGAAAGCAGACAAAGGAAAGGGGTTGGAAACCTTCTTGTCTGCAGATCTGGCCTTCCCGATAGATCTCCCAGAAAACAACTGGCTGCCTTCCTGCCCTCCCCAGCGCGCACTGCAGGCTGCCTCTCCCGGGGCTGAGCTGTGCTGCAGGGAGGAGATGGGCTCAGAAGTGCGAGTGCCGAGCGGGGCTCCCTGGGGAGGACGTGCAGCAAAAAGCAGCTCTCAAACACAAAGCGTCTCCCCACAGCCCGGCTGCCAGAGAGCACCTGAGGGAGGCCCCATCCTGCCCAGGCTCCAGCAAGGGCATCGCTCCCGAGCCAGCCGGCACTGCAAACTGTAAACACATTCAGCACCCTCCTTATTTATGACCAGCGCTCTGGAGTTAGACACTGCATGAATAAAACATATTTTCAATATATCCTGTCCCTATCAGTATTTTATAAACTTGCGGTGAAAGACCAGTGTAAATGTGCTCCGAGGGAGAGATGGGCTCCCTTTATGTTCTCTATAAACACATAGAAGCGAGCACAATTTAGCCCTTAAAGTGTTTCCCTAGTCCCAAAGAGATTATTTTCCTCTCCCGTTCTCATGTGGTCTCCAAGGCCTGGTTTAGATGCATACAATGACACAGGATAGATAACTGCTTTCCGTACATGGCACTGATGGTTCATCAGGAAGTGTTCCTTGCTGGAAGGCAGTACTGACTGGGATTCTGTTCTGTGCTCCAGAAGGGAAGCACACAGGATTATCTTGGATCGCACCCTTCTTTGTCTAGTCAAATGGTGAAGCCATTTGATATCTGAGTTGTTCCAGCCTGTGACCTTCCTCTGGGCTTCCTGATGGATCTCACAGCTTTTCCACTGTCCCTAGTTTAGATGCAGGATTCTCCAGTTCCTCCAACAACCTACGTTCTCTCCTGAGCTTTTTCCTAGCATCCTGGGCCCTTGGGAGACAACAGCCACCACTTGGATTCTCTGTGGCTGCATAGCCAACCACTGCAGTAATTCATTGCCTTCATCTCGATCCCCTCTCCACTGAACAGGCCTAAAGGTCCCCATTGCCTTCTGCAATGCTCCTTGACACTGTCCAACCTGCACAGCATGATATGGAGCTTTCATTCCTTCCGGATGCATCCAGTCACTGCTCTCTGTCGCTGTGGCTCTTTATAGCAACCAGCAGTTCGCACATTTATTATTCAACCCTCAATCTGCTTCACTGCTTCTGACATCTTACTGTTGCTCTCTTGTTCCCAACCATGCTACAGCCTCCTCCTTGCTCAGCAGCAGCCCAGGAAAGGGTTCCTAAGCCTGGGAGCTTTTCACTGAAACTTTTCAGATGATCCCTTGTGCTGTCTAGCAGTAACTAACATTATTTCATAGAACAGAATCATAGAATCCTTAAGGTTGGAAGGGACCTCTAGAGATCACCTAGCCCAACCCCTCTGTACACGCAGGATCACCTAGAACACGTAGGACAGGATTGTGTCCAAGCAGCTTTTGAAGATCTCCAGAGAAGGAGACTCCACAACCTCTCCTGGCAACCTGTTCCAGTGCTCTGACACCCTCACAAGCCTCACTCTCACCTTTACTCCTTTTTTTTCCCCTTCTGTTTCTTGGCATAATACAGTTTTCCTTGGAATACATCTAGTTGCCTCTGTGAGGCCCATTCTGGTACCTTACGGCACTGTGAGGCTTTCTCTGGCCGCTGTGGCATGGTGAGGCCTCCTGCTCGTCTGTATCACTTGACATATATGTCTTGTTCAACTTCCCTGACATCCTGCAGCACCACGCAGCCTGCTCCTACGTCCTCAGCCTTTGCCTACATCCTTTCATGCTTCTCTGATGTTCCCTGGCTGTTATCTGGCTCCCTTTGATCTTTCCTTGTTGAATCACAGCACTCACTCCCTTAATATCTCTCACTATATCCTCTCCGATCTTCACAGGCATCTCTTGCTCACTAGTGGCTATTTCCACAATTTTGTAAGTTTGACTCAGAACTTCTTCACTCATCTACAAATAACAACAATCATGCAGCCAAAAAGGACCTCCCTGAAAAGTACAAGGTCAAGCATGCACTTTGTTTCTTGGCTATTTTTTAAAATACAATACATAGTTGCCTTAAATAATTTTGAGAATCAGAGGTTGTTACAGCCTTCACAAAAATGCATGTGAGTAGTTCAAGGCTTTTTTACTAAGTGACCAAACTGGGGTAGGATTATGTCATGATGAGTTCATCCAGCCTGTAAAGACCCATCAAACCTTAATATTGGCAATGCTGTTCAAAATGCCATCCATAATAGCAATGCCTTTGCCATTAATAAGATCTGCCTTTAATAACGTGGAACTCATTGCTCAATGAAAATTAACGTAGTAATATGGTTAAGGTACTTGAAATATTTGGGTGATGTGTACTGTAGAAGTTCATACTATTACTATCTTTATACTGTACATCTTTAGACATAGTAATTAATAAGAAAAACCTGAGCTGAATATGGTTTGCTAAAAGCAACTTTTACCTCCTAGTTGGCATCACAACCTGCTTGAAATTCAGAGTTTTCAAACAGAAAAAAATGGATTCTGAAGTTTATGAAGCTTGATTCAAATGTAGTATCCCCCCATGAAATAAAACAAGTTACATTTCTTAATATCTGTTCATGAAGTGGCACCATCACCATCATCGACAACTCATCTGAGGTGGCACAGTATAGACTAAATGAATCTGCTGTATGTGGATATTATTGCAGAGCTGCTATACTTTGAATCTCTCTTTGTGTCTTCTTACAAATTCATATGGTCTCTTTCCATTCTGGAGTTTACTGTGCTTTGATCCAGTAAGAAACGTAGAATAAGATTAGTCCTATAGTTTGTCTTGGGCATGTATGCACCCACCCTAACTTCTGCTTATAATTACTACAAAAAAGTTCTTGTGACATAAAATATCCAGCTTTTCAGAAGTGCAGAACTGAATTGGTAGTCCCCTAGTCACCTAGGCTTTTGTTATACCTCTCACGAGAGGCCACACTTAGCAGTGTAAGGCATACATGCTTATGTGCTTACTTTATTTCCGCTACTGCTCAAGGTCCAGAGCAGTCAACAACACTTTAAAACTAGATTTACGACTGCTTACATACCACTGAACTGCAGGGGAGGCAGGATAAGAATGTCCCTGAGTAGAGGGGGTATATTTCCTTTTGTCTGAAAGCCCCATTTAGCAGAAGGGGAAGGAGGTAAACCCAGAGCCAGTTATTTTTGCACTGTCCAAGTCCTGTTATCAAAACAGCCCGGGGGCTGTGCTATCTTTGCCCTCCAGTAGAGAAAGATTTGCTCAGCTTCAATCCAAGTGCACTCATGGCTTAACTGGGTATATGTTTGAATTCTTTCTTTTCCCCACTAAAGCTGAGCTGGACCTGGTATCTTTTAAAATCTGGAAAAGTTGTGGGGAAGAGAAAAACTGCAGATATTGAATACAGCCTATATTTCTCTTGCATCAGGTAGACGTTTGTGTTTTGTTTTTCCCTAGTAGGAATTCCCTCTGCGCAAAGGATTCCCTGTGGGTGCTGAGCAGGGACTGGCGTCTTTCCAGGAGTGGGCTGTTGTTCCAGCTTGGGGGCTGGAGAACAGCCATGGAGTGATTTAGGTTGGAGGGACTGCTCCCTGGCCTGGGGAGCAGCAGCTCAAGTTCCCCAAGTGAGGGAGTGAGAAGAGATGACAGTTTGCTCGCTCGAAGTGTCAATATCCATTTCTGTGCCTTGGAAGAGCTGTGCTGCAGTGAGCAGCTCAATGCTTCTCAGTTTGCACAAGTGCTTTCAGCCAATTCCTGTGCCCACGTCCTGGAGGAAATGAGCAGCAGCTAGCAAGGAGGTTAATTAGTGCGCTCTGTTTTGCTTTTAGCCCTGTTTTTATTTTTATAATTTAGCTAAGTTTATAGTTCGTACTTCTCAGTTTAGAGGGAAAGTAATTTCTCTCTTAAATGTTTCTGACTTGTGATGCTATGTGGACCTCACTCAGTGGAGGGGATGCCCTGAGCTGTGTTTGCTCCGCAGCAGACCCAGAGCCCTGCTGCTTAGCAAGCAGCTCCAGCACGGGCACCGCGAGCGCAGCCGGCGCTGCTGCTCTGTGCTCTGCAGAGGCATCACGTCTAAGCCGTGCTCACACAGCCCGGTTCATCCTCAGCCTCGGTATTGATATTGCCGCCAGGTAGTGACAAGTCTATTTTTGTGAGCGTCTTGTGACAACCAGCACAAGCAATACAAGCCACGGAGCAGCTATTGGTTATATAACCAGTCTAGGCTGGATTCAGAAGAGTGATTTAGGAGAAATCTCCACATTCAAATGGCAATGGCAGATTAATGTGGACCACATTTTTTGTCCGGCAGCTTGTACTTTGTGCTACAGCCGGACCCTAAAAATAGTGTTCAGATGAAAATGGGAAAGGGCCCTGCCATGAGCGCTCTCAGTCACAGAATCACAGTGTTGGTTCACTCACCATGCACTGCTCCCTCAGATATCCATCCCACAGCTACTCAGCATCCACACTATGAAGCAGTCCGGAGAAGGAAGTGAGGAAAACCTCTGCAAATGCAGCTAGAGCAGAGACGCAGAGAGACGCGGCTATAGTTACCCGGCTGGAATTCAGATAGGGGGGAGCTGAGCTAAGGAGCAGTGAAGTCCCAACTCTGCACAAGGGATCAAGACAAATTGGAAAGAAACTACAACACCAGAAGTGGGATTTCAGCATCTGGGAAGACATTTGTGGGAGTGAGTGAATACAAACTCAGGCCTGTAAGGACTATGATATGAAAAAAAAATACCAGGCAATATAAAGAACAGAGCAGTAGAGTGGTGATATACCCGGCCCTGTCTTTGCAGTCAGTCAGTGCGGCTTGGTAAAGCTCTGAAGTATCTTGTGCCTGATCTAAGGGAACTCTTAGTTCCTTTAGCTTTAGCTTGTAGTTCTTTAAGCGCACAACCCAACAACTACATGAACAAGGATGAAAATGAGACAAGTTATCTTTGATGTGTTCCTAATTAGTGATGAATAAGAACTGAGTCAGACCTGATAAATATGGCAAATCTTTAATGTAACCCCAGGTTAATTAACCCCCATGAAAGGAGAGCTTGCGGAGGAAGAAAGGCTGCTCCCCAAGTAACAGGACCTGGTTTCAACCCGGAAGGACTCTACCTTCAGCCCCACATTCCTTAAAGAGTAGTTATTCTAGCTCTTGGCCATAGTTTCTTGCCAGCTCAGGTATCAAACAAGCATTTCATTTTTCCTTCACTCCTCCTCATTTATAAAGTCTTCGCAGCACTAGAAGCAAACTGATACAGCCAAGCAGAAGGATGATGAGGGTCTGCTATCTTCGATCTCTCATTTTAAGCTCTTGCTCCATTTTTCATAGTGTTTGTTAGGGGCTAAAAGTGTAGCCATGCAGCTGCTGTTGGTCAGACGGTGCAGAAGCTCTTTAGGGGCTTCTCAACTTTCCTCATTCAGACGCTCCAAACAGTTGATAGGGTTTTTCAAGGAGAAGGAATCCTTTCATTTAGAAAGGAATCTGAGTGAAAAAGCAGAGAGCTGATGGGTGAGAGCAGGGAAGGTGGTCCAGAGCACAGTGTTAAACGGGAAAAAGAGCAGAGGTGGGGGAGAAGGGACACGGGGAAATGCAAACAGGGTAACGTAAGGATTTTGAAACTGCATTTTTCTCACTGGCAGGCTTTCTTCTTCCTTTCTCTTAGCTCTTCCTTTCTTTTTTACATTCCTTTTCCCCCAGCTCATTTTTCTTATGCCAAGATGCTTATTTGTCTTCCTTGATTAATTGTAGTGCATCTAGATTTAAGCATCCTGGTAAATGAGTTCCTATGAAGACTGATCTACAAATGAATGTTGGGATGGATTTTGAGCTAATTTAAACTGATGTACATCCAATGAAGTAAAGTTTAGACCTCTAAAATCCCCCTGCTTGAACAAATGCATAAAAATGAACCTGCATTTTTCCCTGCATTTGTCCCTGGTTCCTGATGCTGGTGCTTTGCTAGAGGTTATCACCACTGAGCAACATTGGCAGCAAATACGTCACAGCTCAGTTTCTTCATGAAAAGCCTGGTTGGCTACTTAAATTCCCCTCAGATTGATTTTAAATTGGATTTTCACTGATTCCTCCATGGAGATGGGAGCGGAGGTTCCCTCTGGTGCACCCTGCCCTGGGGAAAAGAGCCTCAGTTGGAAGGACAAGGAGCTGAGGGTGGCAACTGCTGGTGCAGCCACAGTAGTGCTGGTCTGTCAGCATGGGGGTCCCTCAGCTCGCTGGGGTCTATGGAGTGAGGGGCAAGGGTGAGGAAGAGCTAAACAAACAGAAATGTATATAGAGAAATAAGAGAAGAGCTAAATGCTTTACGATATGAACAAGAATTCAGGAGGTGAGTAAAATGGTAATTTCCTGGAGAGGTACAATTTAGTTTCTTCCTTTTCTAATGTATTTTTCTCTCACTTCAGGCTGTTTTTGCAAATAAAGAAAGATGGGAAAAATAAATGAGTTGAGGAACTAGCAATAGGAGATGGAGACTTCTGCCTCTCGTGTCACTAGTTGCAGTGCTGTCTGGATTGGTTTTGACTGTGAACTGTTACCATCTACTGCAGTTCAGTATCTTCTGTGAAATGCCTTACTGGGCTTAGACCAGATCCCAGTGACAGCTAATGCTGTTTTGCTATTAGTTAGAGTAGAAGAGATGAGGCTGGACACCCAGTGGAAGCAGCTATGAAGCCTCTTTTAAAATGGCAGCAAATAAATCAGGCAGGACAAATAACAGGGGTAAAAAGGAAAGGGTGTGCGCCTTTAGTGTTATACACTCAAGGTCTGAATGCCACCTCTGTGGTGCTTAGGCCTTTTATTGATCTCTGAGGATATGAGAATTACCTGTGGAATAATATTGCAAAAACACTGGGGCCTCACCTGAATCTACCAGCTAAAAAGCAATTATCGACTTTCAATATTTTAGAATTCAAAGACGTGGGTAGGACAGCCCTAACTAACTGTTATTAGTTCTTAAACCTTAGTCCCACTAGAGGCCCAATTCTTAGACATCTAATTTCTTGATTTGCTAGTCACCTTAAGCCTGACTACAAGCAGAATACGTTTGTCCAGTAAATTGCTCTGGGAACTGCTGAGCTCCTGCCTTTTTGGTGCGCTGTTGAAAATAAAATTACATAGGTTTAGCAACATAGCTATAATTAGGGCCAACGGAAAACTGTGGGTAGGGTAATATTGCGGAGTCTGCAGTTCTCATCATCTTGCTCCATGCTACGCCAGAACCCAGTAGTTTTACTGCTCCGCAGTGCATTAACACTGTCAGTGAAACATCCTTGTTCCTCAGGAGGGACTGGCTCTTCCATGAGCACCGTGCCAAGACCGACCTCAGTCTCCAGCAGCCCTCACGTGGGGCCAGCCGTGCTCCTCCTGAGGTCCATGGCAAAACTTCTGCTGACGGCAGCAGCAGGCAGGGAAAACGGGCACAGATAGGGAAGGAGGGAGCTGTCAAGGAAAGGAGGGAGGAGATTGTGTTTCAATCTCATCGCTTCAGTCATCACTGGATCCCATACTCCCATACTGGTATCACCAGGAGGTTTGTTTTTAGACTAAAACAATTCTGCAACTACAACCGGAGCACCTATTTTCATGTTCTCTATTGCACGGAAAAATCCTCTCTCCTCTAGGCTATTGCTGCTTCTGTCTCTGGATCCTCATGCTGCCCATCTTCCTTAGATTTTCTTTTATTCATCCATCGTCCTCCTTGCAGGCCTTTCTCTCACACGTTTCTTGATCTCAGCTCCTGAGGGGCTTCATTCTCTCCCTTTGCCTCATTCTCACCCCCAAGTAATCAGCTGGGAACAAGCTAATTGCTGATGGTGATGTACCATTTTTGGCCCTTGCAGGCAGGAAAATACATCTCTCGAGATCAGACTTTCAGGTTGTCGGCACGGCAGACTCAGGCAAATGACATAAGACTGACATCATAGTTGGAAGGTTGCCCGGAAATCAGCTTTTATCAAAAAAAAAAAAAAAAGAAAGAAAAAAAAAGAAAGAAAAAAAAAAGAGAAAAAGGCAAGTTTTAGCTCTTGTGGTTATAGAGGTGGTCTGAATATGTAATGCAAGTTCAAATAATTACAGAGATAATGCAAACTCCAGGCTCATGCTTCATTTCTTGTGACAGAAGGAGGAAATAAAAACAAAGAAGAAAAGAGTGAGCTAAGTGTGGGAAAAAAAAAGCACAGAAAAGGAGGAGATAAAGAGAAAAACAGGAATAGGGAAGGGGGAAAAATATAAAATGCTCTCATTTTTATTGAAAACATGGGAAGCAAAAAAAGAAAAGAAAGAAAAGTCTAATGTGTGAAGGAAAAAAGGAAGAGAAAAATCACTAGAGAGACAAGGTGGGCACTGCTCAAATTCCATTTGAATTTTTGCAGTGAAAAGTTCTAGCTATTGAATTAAAGTTGAGATTCTTTAGATGGCAAAATTGTAAAAGAAGAGACCAGGTCTCTTCTGGGCTTACACAACACCCACTCTTAGGGTGCAAAGAAGTTGAAGTAATTCCCACAGACCACATAACTTGGAGGAACTTTAGCGTGAGGCAACAGAATTAAAGTCTGCTTAATAAGGCAAGCAGTCAAAAAAAATGAACAATGGCTGCAAAGTCAGCATTAATTCTTGTATTTCCTACTTTCTCTACTTCCTTAATGATAACGTTCCTGATCCCTACCTGCTTCAGAGTAAGAATTGCGTTAGAAGTGTTCAGAAAAGGATGTGAGTGGTTTAAAGGCAAAACCATATTCTTCTAATTAATATGGCCAGAGTTATCCAAAAATATTCAGATGAGATGATACCCAGAATGACCAATTTCAGCTGTCAGTTAATATTGGCAATATTGAAAGTAGCTGAAAACAGAGAGTTGAATGGAAGGTATTGAAAACCACACCTACAGGGAGCCTTATATTCATTATCCATAATGTCATAGGGTACTCTGGTTTTCCTTGCGACAGAGACTGCCCAGACACACATGCTTCTTTTCCCAGGGATCTCACATCTAAGACTCCACATAGTGTTTGTTCACTTACGCCAACACTTAATTCATGCTCGACACAGAACCCAGCTACTCAAAGATGCTTCTCATTGCAGGATCACTGCTTAGAAAATGAAGCCTTGTGACATTTTTTTGCACATTAAAATGCATATGCTTGTAAAACAGAAGAGCTGCTTTCCAGGCATGAAGGGGAAATGGTTCTAACTGGAATCATACGTCACTGGCCTCCCTTTCCCTTTGTTGCCAAACTTGGTCAAGAGCAATAAAGCCGGTCATGGAACACAATGTGACATCCCCTAAGAATGCATAGTTCTCTTTTTTTTCTTATGTGTACGTATATATAAGAAACTCTGTGTGGGCATCTAAAGAATTAACGATTATGAAATACTGGGCAAAAGCAATGTATAAGAGGTAAATGACACATAACAAAGGAATCTCCCTGCACATCACAGAGCTCATGAATCCATTCTGGTCTGTGACAACGACACCACTACATTTTTTCCATGTTTATCCAAAGTAGCTTAGTAAGCATATCATGCATTCCTATCCCTAAGTCTGTGTACAAAAATACAGAATATGACCCTACACAACGTCCTTAGTGGTTGCGCGCTTGTCAGAAAGGGCAACTGCCTGGCGTCGCTGCCACTGTAAAGCACTGGTTTCAATTAAAGTCAATCAATTATCATTTGTAATAAGAAGTGATAGGAATATCGCCAGTTCTTTTACACTATACAAGAATTGTTTCAGTGCAGTTATAGCTGTGTAAATTTGTTATGGAAGGAGTTGTGCAAACCCTGGGTGCTAATGAGACTTGTCAAGAACGGCACAAGACACCTCTATTATTTCCAATTTAGAAGCAATCCGTCTATGTTTTCTGCTTGCTAAAAAGGGCAATGGCAGGGTTTTTTCTGGTGACTGTGGAAAAAACTGTAATGCTAGAAGCAGGCTTCCTTCTGTCCCATATGTCTTAAGTGTACAAAGCTTTTTTTAGAGAAAAGCTTTCTTTCAGGGCAAACCAGCTCATACTAAAAATAATTCTTATGAGATCAGACAAAACGAGAGGAATGTTGCTGGCAGATACTGGTGTCTTATTTACCAAAAAAAAAAAGAAAAAAAAGAAAAAAAGAGGCTAAATCAGCCTAGTCCAGGCCTGTAATACAAGCCGAGCGCTGAAAGATCTGTCCTATTTCCCAGTACCTTGCTCGACAGGCCCGGTACTATTTTGGTGGTTGTGGTCTGCCAACATGAGACAACCAAAGCAGACGGAGATGGGCTGGTCCGGAGCCGTGCCCGGCCTGCCCTGGCCCAAGATGGGTGCTCAGGGCGGCACAGTGACAGCCATGGCTGGTCCAGGGGCCTGCGCAATCTCAAACCACCTCTCAGGCAGCTGCTCATCCCTACAACCCTGCTGTGACCCACACCCCCAAAACACAGCGCGTTTCCCCACGTCAGGGCCTGCCTGCGTGTGCCCCTGCGAAAGGGAACATTAATAAAATGCAGGTGAAAACGCACTGGAAATGAAGAGAGGAGTGTCTGTGCACAGGGGTGATGGTCTCGCTGGTAGGCACACAGATTAAGACGAGTTGCAAGTAAAGCTTATATGGGTTTTTAATGAACTTGCAGGTTGTGTGTCCCTGTCCCCCAGACAAACGTTGTCTTCTCTCCAGCTTTTAGCATTCAGCAGCGCCCGATTCCCCCTGCTTTCTGGCGCCGTGTGCTGTTTGCAATCTCTTCAGCCCGCTATTGAGGTAGACTGCAGGCCCCCGAGGCAGAGGTTTGCGTCATCTATTAAGCAAAATGCTCAGTAATTATTTATGATTTGTTTATGGGATGGGATTGCAGCATTTGTGGGTATTACTAAATAACAAATACAGACTGGGACGGCTAAGCTGACAGAGGCAGCCATTTTGTCAGGGAGATGGCAGGCCGTGCTGCGGACCGTGCGTGTGTCGTCAGATAGCTCCATCAGCAGACAGATTTACCCTATGTGTACGGTCAGACCAAGTCAAAGCATACTGGCCACCTTTTAGTTGCTTAAATATTTGGTTTTTTACAAAGCACCACGAATTGTTTATCCATCCGGTTATTTGAACTGCATCAAACTGGCTTGTGTGCAATCTTGTTTTTCCATCTGGCGTTCCCTACTCTAAAGCATGAGACCGAAAGGGCTTAAGGGTCTGATATGGAGCTCCCCCCTGCCCCAAATAATGTATACGCCTTATGAAAAATTCATTACCTCCCTGCATCAGAAAACTGACCCACAGTCAGGCTAATTTTATTTTCCAGTAGACGACGAACCCCAGGATCCAGTTATTCATTTATAATTAAGGACCGAGCTATGGAAACAAGAGCAGAAGACGCATCGCTGTAAATCACGCCCGCAGCCACCAAACGCTGCCGTGCTGAGCAGCCATTTTAGGGCTTTGGTCGCTCTGTGCACTTTCCCCGTGATGAAGCCTGTTCCGTGAACCCCCATGGGAATCGCTCGTGCACTTGGTGTTTTGTGTGTGAAACTCCAAGCACACATGATTCATTTTGTAATGTAAGTGGTCTGTGTTCTGTAAGAGCAACTAGTTTGGGGGTTGGTTTGTTGTTGCTGTTGTTTTGTTTAATTTGTTTAGTATCTTCCTTGTAATAGAATGGGAAGGAAGGAAGGAAGGAAGGAAGGAAGGAAGGAAGGAAGGAAGGAAGGAAGGAAGGAAGCAAGGAA
>JAVCKT010014970.1:17705-28752 GCA_032273925.1 Rhynchotus rufescens
AGATTTCCATGGGATTATTTCAGTGTGAAGGAATAAAGGTTGCAAATCCATTTCCTGACACATTTTATCCAGAGGGATCCCCAGATACTCCATAGGTAGATCCATGGAATTAACTCCCCTTCTCTGCTATCACAGAAAGCTTCTGCTGGTTCATCTCCATCTGCAAAATGAAGCCCTAACAGTGGGTTATGCAAAGATAGTTAAAGCAGAGGCTGTACCTAATGAATGTATATAATTCCAGCCCTCTTTTTTTTCCCCAGTGATTTGTTGATGAAATTTCCAGTCTCCCTCTTCTTCTGATTTGCTCGTGGACAGACGTATTATTTTTCTCAGGGAGAAATAATTCAGGTGTCAAGTCTGCCCAAAGGTTGTGTATTCATTATTTCTCCTGAAGTCAATTAGAACTGGGCAGATGCCTCTCCTTTTTGATCATTTGCTTCTAGTGAAAGATTAGAGAATTAATTAAATACACAATCTAATTGAACCAAAATGGGAAGATTTTGTTTCTAGGAAACAACTTGCGAGTATAGATGTATTTAAAGTTGTATATTTATATCTAAGAATAGAATTTACCATTTCAGCACACTCTACCAACATTTGAGTCTGATGTTTGTTTCAGACGGCCAGTCTGATTCAGTTGTAAAATTGAGACAGTTGTTTGAGAGTCCAAACACCCAGAGACCTGTATGGGGGGAGATATGAGATTTTGATTTCAGTAAATTTTAGGTTTATTTCTGCTCATGAAACCAGTGGGCTATTCCTGAGAGTGTTTTCATTCTAGCAGCCTCCTCAAGTGAAAAGCTTATTCCCAGAAATTTCCCATTGAATAACTGCTGCTCCTGCTGCTGCTGAGAAGTAAAAGGAGACATATACAATGCTGAAGGGAGCGTATGGCAATGTCAAGGCAATGACAGGCATGAAACCGAAGAGTGCCAAGATCCATCCCAATCAAGCGTAACAGGCAGCGTAGAGAGAGAAGGCCAAGTAGAGCATTATCAAACCTATACCCTTCACCCTTAGGGTGAAGTCATGATAAGGTGAAATAAATGTCAGTTAAGGTGAAGACTCAGAAGTCTTGGCCTTGTGATGAATTCTCCTGTAGGACCTGGGAGACAGTGGTGCCCAGGAAAGGACTCCTTTCAGTCTTCTTCCACGAATGACCAGTGCTCTTCAGATATTCTGTAGCTTCTCTTCCTTTCTAAAAGCACCTTATCCAATTTCCTAAGGATAATAATACATTTAATACTGAGACGAGGGGTGTGGGATGTTTCTTGTGTGTAGTAACAGAAGAAGGGCTGCTGCAAGGGCAGCGAAGTAATCCAGAGCAATTTGTATTGCCTTATGGATGCTCTGCTTCTACATTCCCATCCTCCAAACACACTGGCAAGAGTCTTTTCCCATTCCTCACCACCAGTCATTCCCATTCCCATGGTGGCTGTGAGCTCAGACTAGCTGTGCAGAGATTCTTCCACAAGCAAGGTCACATTCTCATGGGAGTTTGTCCACAGAACTTGATAGGCACAAACTAGGTTATGGCATACATTTAAGGAAAACCTGTTTGTAAAGGATTTAGCTAGTTTAATGTAGTAGCACATAAGCATGGTGAGATGCTCCTGGTTACTTGGGACTCCTCACAGAAACCCATGAGACCTGCAAAAGCTGCAAGTCAGAACACTGGAGGGAGAAGTGGTTTTTAAGCTCAGCAATTTTATGAATTGCGGCTCACTTCATGAGGAGGAGGCACAAAAAACTCCAAGGCAGTCTCTTGTGTGCTTGCTGAATGTAATTAATTAATGCATTTCGCACTACTTTTTCTGTGCAAAGGGATGTTAATTATAGCATAAAAAGCAGATGTAATTAATGTAAAAGAGATTCATATAAATTAAAATGTGAACTGTTATTTTTGAAACCAAAGAAAAAAAAAAAAAAAGGAAATGTGTTGCCGTAAGGTCAGAGCTTATGTGGGTCACTTGCATGTGACGTGGCATGCAGACAGCAGCGTGTGGCAAGCACTGCACTCACATGCGGTGTGTGGCACGTAAATCGGAGTTACTTTGTCAGCTGAGACCCCACCACCAGGATAATAGGGATAATCTGCTTGGTCTGAGGAGCTTGAAGAACCACCCCCAAATTTACCTGAAAGTATCGCAAATGAAGAGCTAGAGGGCGGACAGTCACTTGGACGCCCCAAGGGAAGTGCTGTCTCCGAGACCCTCCTGCCTTCTCCATGAGCTCCATCTTCCCAAGGACGTAACGTGCTGCAGGCTCTGCCAGGGGTCCACATGGAAGCGGAGAGTGGCACGTCTCATCTCGCTTAACGTATGGGTGCCACCAGTAACAGTGGTGTGAAATGGGGTGAAATTTTATTGGGGTGAAATGTCACACGCTTCCTTGCAGTCCCAGGTAGGGACTCCATGGCATAATTGTTTTTAGTCTCGTTTTAATTTCAAAGCATCCGTTCAAGCTTTGAGCCAATATGAATCATACATAAAATGCACCTAGGATGCCTCGGGCTAGCACATCTCCTGGGCTTTAGCCAGACCTTCCCCTTCCCAAGCATAGCCCGCAGCAGCTCCCGCTTGCTCTAGGGCACCACAGTCAATCCTAATGGACCATTTTGACCAGGAATTGCTGCCCTTGGGTGGGAGGGGACCCCATCCCCCTGTCCAGCCTCTTCCAGACATACTAGCTATTACAGAGCATGGAGGAGCACCCGAAATAAATAACATTTGCCATTTTTTTTGCCAACTGAACTTTTATGTCTCTTTCAGAATTTCTTTTGAGCTTCTGCAATGAAGCTAAGAAGTGAAACAGTGATGCATAGCAAATGTATCAGGATAAATAGTGGGCCTTCATTTGGTTTTAAAGCATAAGTTAAAATATTAAAGGCAAAGCCCACATCTACACATGCAGAATGATGTTGCCCTTATATTTTCCTGGGATCAAATTGAGAATAATGATCTATGAAGCAGTATTACATGATATAACTTTAAAAAAATAAATAAATACAACTATTGCAAGTCCATTTGTAGATCATTATTTTTTCCAAGGGGAAAAAAAAAAGTGATTAATTCCTGCAGTGCAGTGTTTTTAAAAATGTTTGTATCATTACAATGTCACAACCTTTTTGCTAAAGTAACAATTCCTGTCCTGCTCTTGCTCTCAGCCCTTGCTTTGAGGGAGCACTCAAGGATCTTCCTTGCTGCCAGCTTCTAGGAACCTGCAAATGTGGCCTCTCCTCTCCCCCAGTTCTGCATCGTTTCACCCTATCAGTCACCTCTTGTGGGATGGGATGAGCGTCTCTCTAGCACATTTTGTCTGTGCATGTTCTCTCTGTATCACATCACTTTGTATTACTCATCACTTTATGAATACACCATCCGTATCAGATGCCCATGATTATGGTTGCTACCAGCTCAGGGTGGCTCTAAACCACCAGCAGCTAAGAGATGGAAACCTTTTCATTTCTTTGCAGATGTGCCAGTAGCCAAGTTGTAAGGTTGTTTTAATAATAATAATTTCAAACATTACAAAGCTGGCACTTCCCCTCCACCCCTTGGCGCAGTCACCACAGAATGAATGGTTCATTGTTGCAGGAGTCATTTCGCTGCACAAGGCAACCTCTGTGCACAATTAGAGTGTGAGAAATGTTCAGCCAGTCATGAAAATTAAATAAAATGATTATCCGAGCATCCCTAAGGGCTTTGGTATAAATAGTCTTCCTTCACGCAGTTGGGGCTACCTGTTTTCACTGGATAGCCATAGAGTTGTTTGGAGTGAGAACACCCCTTGTGGAAATATTCTAGTGAATGTAGGGGCATGTTCTGAGCAGGGAGCAATGGGCTGTGCCCACAGCAATGAGGTGAATTACGTGTGCCAGGTCTTGGAGTGTGCAGCCAAGCAGCAAAGTGCTAAGGGAGGCTTTCCATGAGCTACAGGGACATCCAAAAGTCCCATTCCATCACTCTGCATGGTGGATGCTCTAGGAAAGCTGAGGTCTGAAGAAGCATACAAGAAAATTTACAGCTCTTTAGAGGATAAAACACAGAGAGGGAGGATTTATCTGAGCATGGGAGGCTATAAGAGAAACAGGGAAGAATTTACAAGAAGAACTTCTTGACAGTGAAATGAGTTACAGGTAATAGAAAGTTGTTCCTAAATCAAAACACTAGAAAGAGTCTAGTGAGGAATGTTCCTTTATTGGTCACTCTCCTAACTTCTTTACTTCGGCATGTTATGAGAGAAAGGCAATGCTTTCTTCATAGCCAATCAGTGAGCATGTGAAAAGGCCATATTCCTTTGAAAACGTTCCCATGAAAACTTTTCTTTTTGAATTTTTTTTTTTTTTTTGGAATTTTTATGGGTATAAGTTGAAACACAGGAAGTTCCATTTCCAGGTGAGGAAGAAGTTCCTTACTGTGAGGGTGACAGAGCCCTGGCACAGGCTGCCCAGGGAGGCTGTGGAGTCTCCTTCTCTGGAGGTCTTCCCAACCCGCCTGGATGCCACCCTGTACCACGTGCTCTGGGTGTCCCTGCTGGAGCTGGGGGTTGGACTAGATGATCTCTAGAGGTCCCTTCCAACCTTGACCATGCTGTGATTGTGTGAATGTAGGCTCTCCAGCAGTACTGTCTGGTACGAAGCTTGCTGAGAAACCAGTGTCTGAATTCCTAACTGAACCATGTAGATGGTGGCAAGAATTCAGCATAAGTTGTTCAGAAAAAAAACACCCTGTAAAGTAGGAAATTCTGTACAGAGCTGGAAGGAGCAGGAAAATGTCCATCGCTGTTTATGTGATTGTATCAGCGCAGCATGGGAGAGGAGCTAACAGAGGAAGCAGAGAAGCAGAGAATAAATTCTCTCCAGAAAGGCTGGTCAGCTGCTGAGATACAGATCCGTAGTCTTGAAAGTGTGACTTGGGAGCAGTTGAAAGGAATTCCTTTTCACAGAGTATAGCTGGGTTTGAAGTCATTACTAACTAGTTTTAGTAATAATAATGGCATGTGTTAGTGTAATCTCTTAAGAGTTCATTTCTTCACATGTCTTTTTTTAGAAATATTAATTCGTTTGGCAAACATTTTTGTGATGTTCTCTCTAAAATACCGAAGAAGAATATTTTTGCGACTACTGCGTTGTGTATTTTGGGTCTCATGCATGATTTATCACTTACTAAATTTGAAATCCAAATTATGGAGTTGGCTATAGCTATTGCCAGAAAGCAAAATCTGCAGTGTTGGAAAGGTGCAAAGAGGTCATCACCATCTTTTCAAGTTTCTACCTTATCATCTCTTAAGTTTCTACCTTTATGGGAACAATGTTTGTATTGCAAGCTACTTCCAACTTTGCAGTCAACAGATGCAACCCACAATAGAAAAAAGTGTTGTCATTCATCTATAATCGGGACCTTATTTTTATAGCAAGTTATTCCAACTTTGCAGGCAGTGGAACCTAACCAACTATAGTAAAAGTGCTGTCATTCATCTATAAGTGGGACAGTACTTTCATCGTAGGTTATTCCAACTTTGCAGTCAATGGAAACGAACCAGCAATAGTAAGAGTGTCGTCAGCCAGCTAAAAGAAGATAATAGAGAAAAATGGTGAAAGACTAAACCCATTCCCAGTGAAGACAGAGGAGAATATTCCCAGGGCTCCATGCCACATTTTGCTTTTTTTGACTGTGAAGGATAAATTGCAAAGAGCGAGATAGCCTCAGATTAGGTGGTGAGACTTTGTACAAGCTTCCAGCTGACAGAGGTCTAAACCTTCTCTATTGGCATCACCTGAACGGACAGAAAAGAAGGGATGTGCTGCAATAAACTACAAAGTGCAGGAGAGAAACCTCTGCTGATACTGGGGCCAAGCGGGATGTGTGGGCACGTGCAGGGCTCAGCGTGTCTCACATTGCTAATACCCGTCACCAGAGCGAAGGATTTCCAAGCTGACTTGGGTCTCAGAGACAGCACTGCAGACATCCTCTTAGAGCAATCGCTCTTTTAGACAAGATGCCTGTATCTTTTTTTAAGCTCCAAGTGCACCGTAGGCACTTAACTATTAGTAATAGCTAAATAATAATGGACCAAATCCAATTAATAATGGACCGAATTCTTGGCTGTGATGGACGATCTCACAGCTCACACGCAGTTGTCAGAAAAAAAATTCAGCTCGAAACAGCCGTATCCAAAGTCTGGGCCAGCTCTGTGCCTGGACTTCTCTCTAGCATAAGATAAAGCAGCAGAGTACAATTTGTTCTAAGACATTAGCAGGGGAGAGCAAAGAACATAATGAATAAATTTTATTGGTAATGCAGAAAAAGAACGCAGACTGGTGGCAAAGAAGACCATTAGGGGATAAGAGTATAAAATTAGATGGAAAGTAAGACTGGTGTATCACAGCGGTCCTAAATCAACATGCCATCTCAGCAACCACAAAAGTCAGCAACTGAGTGGAGGTGAATGAAAGGCAAGGGTCAAAACAACAACCATAATTTATCTGACTGCCAGAGAAGCATTTTTACACTTAGTACACAATGAATTGATTTACATTTGATAGACAGTAGTTACACAAAAAAGAGACTTCAGCCCTCACAGAATAGCCTGCAGCACAATACAAATTCCTTTCGTGATAATCCTAGGGGGAAAAAAACAATCTCTTTTTATTCAAAAGAATTTTTGCTTAAATATTTGAGCCTATTGGGAACAGACTGAAAGATACATACCGTACTCCACACTCACGTCTACGGAGCTTTGTGGTTATAGTTTCCTATTCTCTTTGACAGAGTGAGGGGCACTCTTAGCAACCTGGGTTGAGAGACATTTAGTGGGAGCTTCAGCTGTTGCTTTCCTTCCTCTTTGGAGGGGCTCCTCATTGTAAAGTGCTCACTTGTGTAGCAAGGGGCAGAACAGGCTGTGAGAAGAGGGGGCTTCCCATTCCGGAGTCAAAGGACTGCATTTGGTGGCAAAAGGAAACTTGCTTCCTTTTCTGGGGATTTTACTTTGCCGCTTTAAAACTAAATGCAAATATTATTCTTTGATGAAAAGACCCTGCTGACTAGTCCTGTGTTTTTCTGCCGAGTCACTGCAGTAATTATAAATGTTCCTTTTAGCACTCCTGAAGATTTTTACAGCTGGTAAACCCTGCATCCTGAGGATGGGTGAGGAATTCTGCACAGTTTCATAAATAAAGCTAAGGGGTTCTTGGTTTGAAGCTTTCCCCTTCACAGCGCACTGTGCAACACTCCAGCAGTCGCCTGACTCATGGCAACCTGCAATTGGAAATGACTTGGGGGTGAGGGAAGGAAAGAAGAGGACAGGGAGAATACATAACATATACTGGCCAGTATATTTTAACTACCTATGTGAAAGTCTGAAGCGCATCTTGTTCAACTAGCCGTGACCTCATGGAATTGCTGCAGACATCAGCTCTGCGTCTGGTCCAGATCAAAATATGTATTTGTGAATTAGATTAACATAACCAGTGATTAAAATAATATATTAAATTAGTTAACTCACTTCTGTTTTGATAATCTTAGATGTTAATAGGAACACACTGACAGAGCCATTTTTTTCAGTCTTCTATTTATTTTTGGAAAGGCCTTTGCTATCACCAGAAAGAAAGCATCAGCTTTCACTCTGAACCTGCTTTTTTTGTAATTATCTTACTTCCAATTTATTTTACATTGTATTTTCTTTCTTTCTTGCTACTCTATGAAAAAGAATCCAAACAAGTGAAAAGAAACCCTCTTTCTGCACATGCAAAAAAACAAACTTTAGACACTTTCAGAAAAATAAAAAAACAACCTTCAAGAAAACAAAAACCACCAGAGAAACCACTTCCCCGCACTCCAGAAGCCTCTGTGGCTGTGTCTCCTGCATTAAGCTATTTCTAGAGCTTTAAGGATGGCAGAAGTGATCTTGCATAACTGCTGCTGTCCTGGGACATGGATTAGAGTAAGGCATGTGAAGATCTCAGCTCCTTTTCTGTCTTAAATGCAAACAGACTTCCCAAAACAACAAAGACTGCAAAATGGAAGGCTGTTTCAGGGAAAATGGGGAAACCTTGCTGGGAGTGGATGGACTCGGCTGCCTTTTGAAGCATTCTGGATCCCCCTGTGTCTCCAGCCCATTAGTCATGCATCCTCCTCCTGACCCTCTATGAAGGTTGATCCATGCTCATGATACGAGATGGACTCATCTGGGTTTGCTCAGGGTAGACTGCCAAGCCTCTGCATCTGGCTCATGCTAAACAGAAACACATTTCCTTCAGCTTTATGCCCAGGCAAGCCATTTCTGTAGTGTTTAAATAGTGTTTGCTAGTGAGGGAGCTGGGCACAAAGGCTGCTCTTTGACACCAACCACACGAGCCTTTAGTTGGCCCTGTATTGCTTACTGGGGAGGCACCATCACTTGGGAAAGCTTTCGGCCACCTTCTCTCTGTCATCGCAAGAAGAAGGGGGAGAGGTGGGAGGTGACACGGGGCGCAGTAGCAGCGATGCCACGAGGATCCCCTCCGAGCGACTCAGACACGTCCGAGGACGGCAGCCTGAGAGCAGGCAGGCCAGTTACAGACAGATTACTCACTGCATAATTCAGCACCGTAAATGCCTGCATGGCACAAGCTCCGGCTGCCGCTTAGACTACTTTAACTTCTTGACAGTAAGAGTGCTAAATTGACCTGAGGGGAAAAAAAAGGACACTTAACTTTTATAATTGATTTCTGCCCTATATCATTTTGGCTCCTCGCCTTCTCGTGTAATGCTAATATGAGTTATTGCAGATTTAATAGTTTGTTACAGATTAATTTGATGGTATTTTTGACTAAGCTAGTGTCCAGAATGACTTTGCACTTGGTGACATCTGTGATGCCAGCATGCAAAATGACTCCCCTGGCATTTTTACAGATTCTCTCGTACCCCACAGTATGTCTTGAGAAATCAAGCTAGGACCATATCTGATTTGGCTAAGAATACCAAGTAATATAACACAAGTAGCAATAATCGTTTTTTTGCTGGAGTAAAAGCTTCCAGCTATTCTCGTTCCCTCTCAAGCAGGCTTGCCGCCTAGGCACACTTTCGGTGCTTTTCTTTTTTTTTTGTAATATACTTGTTACAGTCGAACTTCTTTTAGGCTTGACTAATTTGACTGAACAGTCATGTCAGAACAGTCACATTGGTATCCTGGGTTTTGTCTAGTACAGGGTAACTGGGGTTGTAGATCCTTGTTCCTCCTTGTTGACACTCCTGCTGAGGTATCTCTGAGAGCCCGTCCACTTTGCTTAACGTTTATAACATTTATAATGTTATCTTAACGTTTATTTGGCTGCCCTTAAAATGCTTTTCAGTGTTTAAAGAGTTTTCAAAGCTTTGCTTTGGACGATATTCTGACAATAGCAAGCTCCCATCATAAAAAAATTGTGGCTCTTTTGAGAACCCGAGCCCCTTGTCAGTCCTTAGATCCCCAAGTACTTCCATTCCATGGAAGTAATTAAGATAAATGTATTTATTAGATTCAGTTAAGACTCCCATTTCAGATTGCATTTACGATGTTATCAAAGGTACCCACTTAATTGTTAAGAGTATGATGCTACTTTTCTTCTGATTACTCATCTGCATTTTGTGATTCACCTCGACAGCAACATTTTCATTGACATCATCCCTATGCCAGTAAAAACATGTTAATTTTCTCACTAAATTGGTATTCATTGGCTTCTCTTTTAGAGCCTATCCTCTTTTTTGAATTTGTATTTTCCAGCAACTGGCATTTTTTTATGGACTAGCTCTTCTCTTGGTGTATCACTGAAACCGTTACTTGACAGAGTTGAATAAATGATAGTCAAAGTAACTATATTTGTGAAATGCAGAACAGAAATTTATAAGGTATATATATTTATTTTTAAAATTCTATTTCATTTTTACATCTAGATTCTAGAAACTTATAAAGGAGGCATACCTATATTTCTAAAATCCTATGAATTTTTAATATCAAAACCTAGGAAACTGTGGTAGTTGGGTAAATTGCAAGGAAAGATGAAGTCAGGAGATGCAAGAGCTCTGTCAGTGAAGACTGCAAAGATACTTGCTCATCGTGCCCACTAACTTGGGACCAAGGAGAAGGGATACCTGGGGCTAGGCAGAAATTAGCTGCGCACGTACTAGGTTCAAGTTTACCATGTGCTTCAGCCATTGGGAGTACTAAAACCAAAGCATAAATCTGTGTTCAGCACTGACACGGGGTTAGCAAAAGATGTAATGGCAAAAGTGCATGAAGCTGAAATAACATTCCCAGATTCCTGAAAACCCACCTAGGCCCAGAGCTTCCAAGAGAACGGAAAGGCAACGGGGGGAGTTGTAGAACTGGCGTTTACCCACCGTGTCCACTTTGGGGGCTGCACGGATTAGATCCTTGCCTAGAAATGAGGGAGCCCCTTTCTACTGCTTTCCTCACACGTTGACTATTTGCGAAGAACCAAGACAGACTCCAAAGTGGGGAGAACGCAGGGAATGAACACGATTTGGTGGCGGGAGTGCTCAAAACTGGCGCTAGCCTGCCTGAACCTTGGGGAAACTAATGCTGCCATGTGGCTCCAGAGGCCGAGGGGATGCGCGGCCGCCATCCCAACGCTGCCCCAGGGCTCGCCCTTGAGCTGGAGCCGGCACCCAGCCTCCATTTCCTGGAGCGAGGCAGGGGCCTCCGTGGGGCATCTGCCGTGGCCTCCCGCGCGCCGGGCTGAGGCCTCCTGGGACGGAGGGAGGGACCCAACGCCTCAGACACTGGCGGCAGCCGCGCTCCCGCCGCGGGCCCTAACGGCCGTTCCCGCCGACGGCACCAGCCGCCACAGGCGCCCCCCCCCCAACAACGCGCGCGCCGCTCCGGGGGGGGGGGGAGCGGGCGTGTGCTCTCGACTTTCGAGACAGATGACGAACGACGACGACGACGACGACGACGACGACGACGATGATGAAGGTGACGACAACAACCTCCAGCCAGAACTGCCTGCCTATCTGCTTGCCTGCCCTGCCTGGCAAAGCAAAGGCACCTTAATCAGCAGCGAGGG
>JAVCKT010014970.1:29056-42073 GCA_032273925.1 Rhynchotus rufescens
GGGAGAGGCGGCCCGGCCCCCGCGGCGGCCGAGTTGAGGGGGGGGTCGTGGGGACGGACACGTCGCGGGGCTCCTGGTGTGTCCCCCGTGTCCCCCTCCCGGCGGCGAGCGGGGCGCCCGGCCCGCCGCCATGCCCTGCCCTGCCGTGCCGTGCCGAGCGGGGCTCCCTCCCTGCCTCTTTCTTTCTTTCTTTCTTTCTTCGCCTCCTTCCCCCTCTTGCCCCCTCAGCGGCGGGTGTTGCATTGCAGCAGCAGCGGGGCTGGGAAAACCCGGCTCCTCAAGAGATGGAAGCCGGGGGAGAGGAATCCCCCCCTTGGGCAGCCGAGCAAGGGCGGCCCTGAGGGGCTTCGCTTGTAAACACGGGGCTGCCCGCGGCCGCGCTCCCTCCGCGCTCTGCCCGCCTCTGGCGGAGGGCTCCGTGCGCGCTCATTCATTTGAAGACATTTTCCTCCTCCCTCCCCCCCAGTCTCTTCTTTTTAGTGCCTGTTTTGTCTCCCTAATCATCTTGTCGGGTTGGCGCAAGACTTGGTGAGAAATACGTGTCTTAGATCAGCAGTTCAGGCTGCCGTTTGGTGTGAGGTGGGGTGGGAGGGGGACACGGTGCTCCGTGTAGGCCCTGGGCTTTCCTTAAACAATTGGGGAAAGTGACTTGCCGATCTTCCCTTCAAAGATGCTGCCTGGCCTGCGCTTGGAGCTGGATCATCTTTGTGTTAAAGATTGATGATCAAAAGTTGTGAGGTCCTTTGGAGTGTAATGCAGCAAGGTCTGCTTGAGACAATGAAAATCAACACATGCCTTTGCTGCAAAAGAAAAAAAAACGGAGGTCAAGCCATTAGAATTCTCTTTAAGTTCAAGTACATATCTAATTATGCTTTTGTAATGCATTTTTAAGGCTTTGTGTGCATGTGTGTGCGCCCTAAATGCAAGCACTATCTTTGCAGTGGGAAGCACGGGGAATTTCTCCCAGCTTTTCTATTAAAAATTTAGTCCTGTCTTTCTCTCTGTGTGTTTTTTTTTTTTTTTTTTCTTAGACCGTAGGTATTTATGTACTGCATTATTTTAAGCTTTGTTTCGTATTACCATGACTTCTTTTCAATTATTCATGTTGCTATGTGGAAGCCAGATGCAATGCGAGAGTAGAAAGTTTCAACTTCAAAAGCTTGCATTTCATAGATAATAGATTTCATAGATTAACACAAGAAAATGCTTTTAATCCAGCAAAAGATGATATAAAGATTTTGAGAAACTCTTCTTTTATAAATTGGGCTTTCATACTGGCAAAAGAGGCTTTAATTGTATGACTGAGGCAGAGTTAAGTAAGTTATATCAGCAAAAGTGCCCTTTTGCTGATGTATGTGTGCTAGGACTTTTGCCAGCTTCAGAGTGCAAATACTCCTCCTAAGTTGTGTAGCAGGGAAGTGTCTAGGTTGGACCTGCCCTTAGGTTACCTATTTAGATCTTTGAATAGTTGATTTTAAACAATAGGTCTATATGGGCAAATGATCTTGTGACGTGCCTGAAATTTCTGCCTGGTTGTGCAGCCTATCAGGCTGTCGAGAGGGAGCTGCAGTGTGGAGCTGAGGAATTCCTCTGGGTAGTCACTGGGAGATTCAAAGAAATCTGACTGGAAGCAGTCTGCTCCCAAACCTTGTGAAAAAGGCAGCAAATGGTACCAATTAAACTAAACAAGTTCAGAAAATGGTGTGGTTAAACAGTATTTTCTCTCTATATGGGCGCTATTAAATTGACTCAGTCTTGCTTAATGGGTCCAACTTCAATGCAAGGGCAAGCTTGCTCTGAACACGCTCCTTTGGACTTGTTTAGGCTAGGACCAATGGTGCATCTGAAACAACGTGTTTGAACCAGTATCTTCACATTGTATTATGCCCGGGCAATGCCTTTTAATGGGTATTTACTGGAACCGGCAAGTCATGATGGTGGGGGAGGTGGAGAGAATAAATGGTTAGAAAAAATGGTGGAAACGTAGCTTATCTCTTTGCAAGTGGTGTAAAACCTCGTTCCTAGGTAGGTAAATGGAGCTCTGATGAATACAAAAAGGAGTAAATAGTCTAAGTCATTCTGAAATGTGTGGGAAAAAACAGCCCCTGTTTCTGTGCTGTCCTTCCAAACACATATGTATATTCCAGAGGTCCCAAGCATGAAGTAATGTCAATGACCTATTGTTAAGATTTTGCCCCTTGTCTGGGATGGTTTGCTGATAGCTTACCTAATAGCTAACTAATTTTCCTTTGGTTGTATGAAACACAATACTATTGTAAAGAGTATCTAAATATTATTAAAAAAAAAAAAAATCAGTAACACACGAGCATCAGCCATACAAACTGACCACAACAATTAAATTTTGCAGTGGTCTGTTTTGGATTTGGATAAAAACTATATGATGTTGAGTAGCCTGTATTGGAGATTTTAGGTTGCATATATAAACTTTGAACCTGACATGTCCCAGTTGGAACACACAGCCCATGTATGAAGTGGCTCCTTCCAGGAGACAAGATGAATAGGGCTTGTGTGTCCATGCCCTCTCCCCCTTAGGTAAACAGGAGCACCTGTTGCTCTTGCTGTATTGTGGTTAGCTGACTAAGTACTGGTCTTAATATAGATGCCTGAATGCACTTATCTCATAAGAGGCATCCAGGATTTAGGTATATGCAGGGAGGCTTCCATTTGCTAGCCAACTGGATGTGGTGGGAAAATGTAGTTAAAATATCAATAGCACAATTTAGTGTCCTGGGCCTGGAAACAGCATGTCTTCCTTTTGTGTTTGTGTCAGAAGAACACGTGTAAACAGAAGTGCTTTGAAATCTGTGTTACAGAAACTGCTCAGCACTATTGCTAGAGTTGGACTCTACAGTGATGCTTAATGAAATGCTGTTAGAGTTTTGGTTTTTTTTTTTTTTTTTTTTTTTTCCTTTTTTTTTTTTTTTCTTTCCCTCCTCTCTTCTGGTATCTAGCACCTGCCTATGTGAACTTCAGTAAAAATGAACAAACTTTTCAAAATAAATGAATTTTGTTTGTTTTTAAATCAAACTGTACAACTTTCTCTTAGGATTTCTACATCCATTCCTTTGTGTGTGGAAAGAATTGTTTTTCATTAGTGTGCTAGTCAGAAACCAGGCTACTTATGCTGGCTTCTTTACCCAAGTTGCAAGAACTGGAAAAGAAACTGTATTTCTGAGAATTTTAAATTCTAATACTTCCAGAACCCTGTATAATCATTTGTGTTCATAATGGGTAACTACCACATATCATATGCATGAATGTTGATACTATATTTAGACAGGGCAAGTGATTAAATTACTTTTTTTTGTTTTTTTCCTTAAATCTTGCCACATCCTCATTTGTGCTTTCAAATTTTGTGGTTTCTTAAAGCCATGTTAAGAGTTCTGCTTGCTTACATTCAACAGTTTTTCTGTTCAAATATATTTCTTTAGAACATAATTCGTGTTAATGATATTTTTGCTTGGGTTAGTAAATCTTCATTATATTTTAAATGCTGTGCTAAGCTATCTGGTGTCATACTTGCTGCTTTTTTTTTTTCCTTAATACATTAGTGAAAGCCCAATGCAAAAATAATAATACTTGTACTTTCATTAGCACTGGGTATTTTTGAAGGATCCCACATGTGTCCTAGGGTTTCTAGAAAAGGGGAGTACAAATCTATTATGCTTTTAGTGCCAGTAGTATCAGTCTACTGTAATAACTGCAGTTATTTAAAGTAGAATATCAGAGTAGAAGCATCCATTCAATTGGGCTGTTGAGATACCGTTAATATCTTTCAGTACATGATACATCAATATACAGGGTAATATTTTAGAATTTTGCCTTTGCTATAGCAGTTAATACTTGTTCCGATAACATTTGAAGTAGAAAGCTTAATTTGGATAAAACTTGACAAAATGTTATGAGTGTAAACAGGCACTTAAATTAGACTTGGTACACACAACTGAAACAAATACCTAAAAATGCCCATATATTGAGTAAATTCGAGGTGTAGATAGGCATTTTTTTTGGTGGGGGGGTACAAGAATTCAGGTTACTTTACTTGTTCTTAAGTAACTAACAGATGGACTGAGTCATCTGTCTGATAGAAGCACAGGCTTTATCTAGCTCTTTATTCATGACAGTTGCAAGTAGTTTTGGGGCTGGTGTTTTCTACCCACCTGATCTAGATTCAGACAACTGCTTTGCCCTCAAGGTCTCCGGATAGAATTTAGTGAATTAATTTGATAGTAAAAGTATAAGTCTTTAAAAGACTACTGTGTGAATGGAGTGTTCATGAATCAGAATACCAATTGTTTAGAAAGAGCTATTTATGACCATCTTACCAGTTCTGCTCTCAGCCTCTAAAAATTAGCAATGCTCTAGGAGTGTGTGCAGCTCTGGAATGCTCTCAGAGAGTCTATGCAGTTTTTTTTTATGACTCTGATTCAGGGCTTCATGTTTATTGCATAAGTTCAGAAAACAAGACCAAGTTACTTAGTTTCAAGCCATTTTAGTGTGAAAGCCTTTTTTCTACACTTCCTTAAAAAGGAGAGGAATTCTTTCAGCACCTGTTTCAGTGGATGCTTTCCTAATACGCTTAGGCAGGGCATAAGTGAAATATCTCAGCTCTGCCTTAGGCATTTGATTTGAAACACTTTGTAATGAAGACTCTGCTTCCTGCCAGGCCAGTGCATTTCATGCAGAACTGCTAGAGAAGTGAGTTATTGAACCACTGGGTAGAGTCATGTGCTATCATTGCTAGAGAGCAAAATGCATTTTGCCAAAACAGATACTAGTTTCTTCTTTACTTTGACCTTTCATCTAGAATTGCTCTTGACAGTTCATGCCTGCTTCCACTCCCTGCAGTGTAGAAACAAATGTGCAAACTCTCAAAATCTAAACATATCTAATGTTTAGAGAGTGCTGTAGTGCTAAGGGAAAACAAATATATGCTTTTGGTAATTTGATTCAAAAGACTTAATTTCTCAAGAGACTAAAAGTAAGTGTAGCAGAGACAGAAGTGATACAAACCTAGCTGAACAGCTTAAATAAATTTTTGATGACACTAATATCCTTTCCAACCCTCCTTTCCTTCCTTTTTCTTTCCTTACCCTGCCATGCCAAGTCTTGTGAATTGTGTAAAACTACCTCATGTTCTTTGGCTGTTCCATCTCTCTTACTACTAATATGGGAGCAAAGTCGCTGTTGTATCTTTCAGGACTGAAACCTGCCAGATAAAAAGCCATCACTGTTTCCATGTGTTTTCAGAAACTTGAAAAGTAACAAGGGATTATATATAGAAATTTCTTTTGTTCTATTGAATAATATGCAGAATCTTTTTCCCTTTAAAGAAATGTTTTCAGCACCTTATTTTAACTCTTAGAATTTTTAACTTGGAAAAAAAATGCATAAGTGACTTGTTTAGTTTTGCCTTGCTTTAAAAAGCTCTGTAGAAATAAATGGTTTTAGAGGAAATTGTTCATTTTTCTTTTAAGTGTTCCTAACAAATGTATTAGTATATGAATTTATAAACCCCCTCCTTCTATAATTCATTACAAGACTTACTTCACTATAAATAGTTCTTAAAAATAAAGTAGAAATTGTGCTTATCTTTTGATATAATGTTAAACATCTCATGTTCCTTATGTTGAGTTCTGTGGATGTTTATAGACAACTTATGGACCTGATCCCTGTGAGAAAATACCAAGTTTTTCTGTCCTGATTTGTTTTATTATCCACCTATTAGACAGCCTTGTGGAGAAAATGAGACTACTCAATGTCACATTAAGTGAATTGTCAAATTGCTTTGAGTTAGTCCTTCCAGTTGACCTGTTCTGACTAAATATGTTTTGGGAATCAATGCACAAATGAATGCAAGGAGTTAAAATAAGATGCTTATTCTTTCATGTATAATCTTTAGATGAAATTGTTTAAAAGAAAACATGATCAATATTCAGGCAAAAAAAAAGGCTACTCTCTTTTGTTTCATATGTTGAAAATACTACAGGCAGAACTCACTTTATAAAGAAAGAATAGTAAAAACTATTCCAGTTTAGTCCAAGACCAGTCCCAAACTAGCGCATGCTTGTCTTCTGGTGATACATATATGTGTGTGTGTGTGTGTGTGTGTGTTGTTGTTTTGCTTTTTGTTTTGGGTTTGTTTTTTTCTTTTCTGTTGATGCTGACACTCAGTGAAGCATGGGGGAGAGAACTAAGAAGTGTTTGCACTCTAGAGGATGATACAAAAATGCTACTTTGCTGGCCTGGTGTGCTGCCAGAAATAACTCTATAAACTCTTGATTTGCAACACATACAAAATAGTGTGTGAAACAAGATTGTTTCACATTTTCTACTGTTGTTCTTTCCAAGTTTGCAATTCCTCTTCATTTCACTGAATTGGATTTTGTCTGTACTTACTGCAAATTCCATTATGAAGGTGAGATTTGATTGTTATACATTCTGAACATATCAACTATGTTGTTGTTTACCTTATTTAAAAAAAAATCTCTTGAATTTAACTTTATCAGAATGTTGAAAGAAACAAGAGTGGTCATTGATACAGCTCACGTCTTATTCCTTAGTTGCAACTTTTTAATGGCTAGAGAAATATTCTAATTTTCTTTCGAAAAGTCTGTGTGTGTGTGTATATATGCTCATCTATTTTATATATTGGTATGTCACTTAAAAAATCAAATTGTGTTTTATTATATTGGGGGAATCTTTTATTGTAGTCTCAGCACAGCTGAGGAACTACTGTTAAATACTTTATATTCCAGTTGTATGTTTTGGTATGGAGTCCTGTCTGCTAGTGTTGCTCTGTATCTTGTGGGGGTTTTCATTTAAATTGTGTTTTTCTTACTGTGTGGGATTGAAAAAGCAAACACTAAATGGGAAGGTAATTAGGATTCTGGTCTGTCTCATGCTTTTTTCAATATAACTTTCAACGCTGTTATAGTGCCAGTGTTTTTACTATAATTGATGGGAAGAGGCAATTGGTACCCTTAGGTTACATTCAACTTTCTGTTTGGCTTTGCAAATCTAATGTTAATATATACACTAAGTAACTCTGGGCCTGTAATCATAATAGTGTTGCTTCTTAAAGTTGTTAGCTATGGAAATAGCTATCATTAACTAACAAGTGCTTTCTCCAAGCTTCAAATTCTAGCCTAGGCAAGATTTTCTTCCAACAAAAATAGACATTCATGTCACTATCAGGTTACAATTAAGAATTTACACTATTTTCCTTGAAGGCCTGTTTCCTTGCTGTATTTTCCTATTCTGTAAAAAAATGCTTTTCCCTTCTTTGCTTTCTTTTAAAAGAATGGAGTCTTTTTTAACGATGCATTGCAGTGTGATCTTTTATTTTGTTTGCTGGACTGAATTCTTTTTGATATTTGTGGTGGTGTGGAGGATCCTTTGGCAGACGTTAGTTCTTTAAAAAAGCTGAATCTTCTGTAGAGGTACTCAGTCTAAGTTAATGGAATAGATATTTTTTATATGCAGGATATAAACTTAAAATTGAATGCAGTGAAGCTTTACTAGAAAGCTTCGTAGTGCTCTGCTCTTCAATGCATTTGCAAAGAATATTTTTAGAAAACTGCTGTAGATTGTTAAATTAATTTTACCACTTCAGAATAAATATTGCTATCTAATGTCGGGAAATGGATGTTGTGGCCAGACTGACAAAACAGTAAAAAAGAGTTCAGATTAACCTAATCTTGGCAGAGATGATAAAGCGAAATAGTGAATGGCAGCATTGTTATGGAAATGATTGATGTTGAATCTTAGCTTTACTCAGCTATTGTACGTGCAAGTCTAGTGGGTGAACGTATTGCTTTAGAGTATGTGCACTGTACCTGTATAATCTAGCAGAAAGATTTTTTTCTTAGAAAATGGCACCTGGAGGTACTCTTTTCTTGTTCTCAATACTTTTGATTAAAAATCCTGGAATACAGTCAGAACTCAAATTATGGTCATGTTAAAAATTTTCATTAAAACACTGATCAATTGCAGCTTTGAAGCTCCAGACTGTAGAACAGACCACATTCTAATTGAGCTTTGTTCTTTGATGCACTTGATCTAATTGCTTTAGTTTAAGTGGAATGTGATGGTGGCACAGGAAGTGTTTGGTGCTTTGCATCTCCATTTCCCATGCAAATATGAAGAATAAACACATTTTAAACAGAATTGCTTTACTTACCAGGTAAGAAATATCTAGCTTGAATAGACACAGGCTACTGAATCCTGGGGCTTTGTGATTTGAATGGAATTGGTTGCATAGGGGCACTAACTTTCAATATGTATCTCATACTCAGAACAAGAGCAAATCTGGAAATGATTATTCTGATAGTAGCTTCCAGTGTCTAGCTCTAGGCATTCTTAGTACTTAAAGTTGGACACTTCATACACACAGTCATGCAAGACACCCCAGAAAGGAAATGGGTGTTGTTCTAGGTATAACTGATCCTTAAAAAGGAGGAAAAAAATTAACTCAGGAGCCCTTAGCAGCAGTTGTGTACTGTGTGCTCTGGGTTAGCACAGTGGAGTTCTGTTCTGGTTGGCTCTCTAGTTTGGGCTCGGCTTTAATGGCTGCTGAAGTAGTAGTGCAGGTAGACTGTAAATAGTGGCTCTTCCTTAGTTAAACTGGAACTAAACATAGTTAATTTACAACTAAACATCAGGGTGTGTTTTTGCAGAAAAGAAATAGAGGAAAAGAAATAAACTTCCTTGATTGAGCTGTATTCTGCATACAGGAGTAGCAGCACCATAAAACTGTGTAGTTGTCTATTTTTTCCTTTCTTCTCTCAATTTTTCTTCTGTGTGTGGGAGTGAAAGCATTGAATACTATCCAGTTCATAATACTTTTGGCTAATAGAAGACAAAGGAAACTCATTAGGGGATTAATCTGAGAAAGTAACTGGGAATCCATGTCTAATCAAGAGCAGAAGGAAGAGCAGATGATTACCAGAGCACTTGAGAATTAAACTTGTTGCTAATAAATTAAGCCGAAGTTGAATCCAGTATTTCAGGTTTTTTTTTTTCAGTGTTACTTATTGGAGAGAATATTTAAGTATGGTCTTGCTATTTTTTTTTGCTATGCTTTGTGTACTGTATTTTCAGGTCAGTGATATAGCTAAGTTGACTTGAAATCCAGTAGTGCATTTTTGGCAGAAATTTTGACAGGAGTTTGAGGGAGGACACTTGAGCATCGGATACATACGAGAAGTATATGAAGTCTATTGCAAATTAAATATCTTCTATTGTAATTTAAAGGAATGTGATAGAGGTGTTGCATGTTTTAGCTCTCACAGGATAACGTGTTGACTATAGTAGTCTTTATTTTAGCAGTCATCTTGGTTAACTGCAGCATGCATGAACCTTCTTCAAGATTGGCCTTATTGTAAGGGCAGGGAGGTTTGTACTGAAAGGCTTTAAGGCTTCCCCCGCCCTGGTCTTTTGCTGATGTCCCAGTGGGGTCTTTGTGTATTTGGAAGAGTGGTGCATCTTGGCCTTCCTGATTTGACATACCGTAGAAGCATTTCTAAAACCAGTGGATACTTCTTTGTTTGTTATTCACTAATAGCACAGTTCTCTATTTCTGTATTTGCCACTGTTTGCAAAAATGAGTGAGTGTCCAGATGGGTTTAAATAAGATAAAACACAAATATTGTCTTGTAGCTTATGAATACTGTTACTGTAGCTCTGTTACTCTAAGGATATAAACAAGGCAGCAGTTTTGTAAGGAGAGGTAAAATCTTTTATTAGGTATCTGTTGTATTGATGGGTAACAGAACACAAGCAAGCTTGTAGTTGGTCAGGACTTCAGTTCTTGCACAAATTATTAAATTCTTTGGAGACACCATGTGGAGAATTTGTACTTTTGGGATTGTTGCAGGCAATTTGCAGAGACTTTTCTTTTTTTAATAGGTACCTCATAGTTTTCTTATTTGACCTGACAACTGTGTGTGATAGAATTCTTATTTTGAAAATGAATTATGTGTTTGAAAATTAAGTAGCTTTAAGATGCAGTTAAAACTGTCATTAGTTTTTCTGTTGCTCTGTAAGCACGATGCCTGCATAAAGGAAGGGAAGATTCCCTTGTGAAGAAACTGAAAATAATTTGAAATGTTTTTCTTCCTGTGTATATTTGTTTCAAGTGTCTGACTTTTGGAAATCATTTGAAGTGGCACCCATGGGAGTGTCCCACTGGAGTGTGGAATTGTGCTGAAGGGCTTCTATTGGTGGTCAGTGGTGAAGGTCTGTAGAGGTAAATGTGTAAGATGCAGAAAAAAGTGGATCATGTTGAGACCGAACTAACACTTGGTCATGCTTAATGGTAAGATTTGTTTTTTGCCTTGCGGGAAGTCCTGTGTTAGTCACTGCAGGCTGGAAGAGTGTACGCTCAGGTTGGCTCTCAGCAGCTTGAATGTCTTGCCTTCCATTCACGTGTTTCACTTGGAAAAGCGGAGGCAAAACACAAACCTTGTCCTGTGTGCTCTTCCTGCACCAACAATAAATGAAACACACTTTCTGATACATGCTGTTAACCTCTGTATGGTGCCGGTATAGGAAACAGTTGACTTGTTTAGGATTTCCTATATTTGATGCATGTTTTTCACCTTCTATGGAGTGTCTAATTTCTAGCAAGTCTGTTCTATGTCTCACTGGTTATGAGTACAAGGGGAGATAAGTGATTATGTTTTTGAGAAAATCCCTTGCTATTTTGGAGAGCATTTGTAAGCTGTTTTGGTTTATAGTATATTCTGCCTTTGTAATCTTTTTTTTTTTTCATTTTTTTTTCATTAATTTATAATTATTTTCATTCACATTTTTTGTAAACACTGTTAGGATGAAGCCTGAGCTGTTAGTGTAACTTCTAGGAAGCATTTCAGCTTGGATGACTTATATTGTGGCAGGCTCTGTATTCAACATCCACACACTTGAAATCTTGCCTTTTTTTTCGGTCTAAATTGGACATCGCTCCCTAACTGCAAATATGGGGGCTGTAGGGAGCAGGTTCGTCCTGAAACTCAGTCACTTGGCACTTTGGTTGCAGTTCTGAGTTTACCATTGCGTTCTCTGAGGGTGAGGGTGCTTAAAACAAACAAAAGTGTTGGTTTGATGTTTTCTTTTGTCTTTTTTTTTTGATTTATATAATGTATTATTTTGCTGTCAGCTGAGTAGTTAAAAATAATTGTTGACCCATTTTAACAGTATAAAGTCTATGGCTGCAAAAGGAGAATAAAAATGGAGAACTTTTTTTTTTTTTTTTTTTTTTTTTTTTTTTTTTGTTGCTCTTGCTCTGTAGTGGAGAGTTAAACTGATTATTTCCCATTTCTCGTTCTTAGGAAGAAAGGATGGAGAGGGTGGTGGGGTTTTTTTTGTTTGTTTGGTGTTTTTGTTTTGTTTTTCTTTCCAACCCCTCAATTCATGGTGACTTATCAAAAATACTTCTGTCTCACAAAGAACAGTTAGTTCAGAATTCTCAAATGTAAGCTTCAAAACTTTTTAACACACCCTAATTCATAGAAGTATATGCTTAAGCACTCATTTGTTTGTGCATGTGTGTAAGAAATCCCACACAAAATAAAACAAAACTTTAAAAATAAAGACTGTCCTACACTTTCCTGAATTTGATTTTTTTGAGCACTGTCTATTTTTCTGTAGTTATGGTCTGAAAATTATGCATAGAATAATGAAAGTGTTTTGCATTTCAGAGTTGAAGTATTATGCATCTAAAGAATTTTGTCATGGAAGTTACAGGGAACATCTTAATTCAATAGTAAGAACATTGTAGCAGTGACTTGTCTCTGAAGTACCATATTCCTCAACTACTTGAACGTACAGAATCTTTTTAACCTAAAATAGAATAAATGCTGAATCTCATATCCTTGGTTAGATTGGTGATAAAGGTAATTGTTTATGCTGTGGATGTTTTTCTTTCTCAGGAAGACTGGGGTTAATTGTAGCTTGGCGAGTTAAAAAAAAAAAAAAAAAAAAAGTTCCATATTGTTTTTCTGCAGTAGATTCCTGTTGCTATGCAACAAACAATGTCATTTAGTACAGGATATATTAAATTAGTATTCCCTGCACATATCTCTCCATGTTCATTTTGTACTTTAACAGGAGGGTAGGATTTTGACTTTCTTTAGGACTGTAGTCTGAAGTGTCCATTTTCGTTTCTGTTCTGATGCTTGCTGTAACTGTGGTTCCATGCACCTACTTGCGTAGCCTGTCTTTGTTTTCGGGTGTATGGGACACCTGTGCGACGTAAGCAGACTGCTAGCCAGACAAAAAGGGGTTGTGTTTATATTCCTGGAGCTGGGATGATATTGCCAAGCAACAGGTTAAGACCTCACAAAGGAAGAAAATTTTTGTGTAGAAAAGCATTCTGAAAACCTTTAAATGCAATGCACAGAAAGTTAGTCCAGGTGGCATTCCTTGAAACTTTGAACCAAAAGATCTGGTTAATTTTTAATGACTACAATTAACTTATGTTAATTTATTTATGACCTTTCCTGCCTCCACCTCCTGTATCCCCCAAACAAAACCACAAAGACAACCAGTCCCAACACCCAGACTCTTTACATTCACTCTAGATATTTTTTGGAATAAATGTTTATTGTGTATGTATCTTTAGAAGAGTTATGTTCTCTGTCTGTGAAACCAATAATTAAGTAATGGGCAAATAACAGCATCTGCTAAGGCAGTATTTCATAATCAAAATTGAATTACATAGTGGATAAGAAGACAAAAATAATACTTGAAAGCTAGAAGGATGTTAATTTGATTTTTTGCTTCAAAGGATGTCGCATTATTTAGATGATTGAAATGTGGAAACTTGAAAGCTGCAGCACTTTAAACACTGCTTTCAAGAATAAAATGCATGCATTGCATTTGATGTGATAGGATTTTTTTTTGTATAGTAATCTTATTTTAAGTAATAATGAGATTTCTATTCTGGATTTTTGAAACATAACTTGCACAATTTAACACGAAATTGAGTTAGAAACT
>JAVCKT010014971.1:0-16243 GCA_032273925.1 Rhynchotus rufescens
GGAGATGCTCTTCTTAATGCACCCCAGGATCCCGTTGGCCGCCTTGGCCACCAGGGCACACTGCTGCCTCATGGTCATCTTGTCATCCACCACGATACCCAGGTCCCTCTTATTTTTTTTCTTGTTCCCCAGGTATTTCTGTGGTTAAATACAGCACAGCATTTTTAGATCACTTTTTTTTTTTCTTTTTGTTGTAATCCCAGTGTAAGCTAATATGATGTGTTGGTTGTTCTTTTTTTTCTGAATTATGTTTCATTTCAGGACGAGTAGCAGCTGCTCAGTCCTTATTCCTAGCATAAGGTCCTTGGATTGGCAGCCATATGGTCCTTGGCCATGACTGTAGTTTTAGCTTTGTAATTCTGGCTTTGTTTAAGAAATATGACAGGGGTTTCAGTCATTTTTTAATTAGTTTTAATAGAGGATATGCCTTTTCCTGCAATGGGAGGTGATTGACATCTTTTAGCCCGTAAAATCTGTTTAGCTGTATAATTGTTTATTAGGGAGGTGGTTGTAAGGAAGATCTGGTAGACTTGTGCTGTGGCAGCTCACAGGCTTGCAGCTCACCTCGTCCTATTTTTCTGGCTCACGCTGGATTGCTTCAGCCTACAAAATTGACCTTTTCTTGGAGCCATGCTCTTAAGATCCAAACACAAAGACCTACAGGTATATTCTAAAGAATGGCAGCTTTGAATGCAAATAAGGCAGTCATACTTTTGAAAATCCCATGAGGTAAACTCTGCAAGAGGTAGTTTCCTTGTCAAGATCATAGCATGGGGATCTGTTTGTTTCTGCTAGGATTTCTTTTGCCTACATATTGACAACCTATTTCCTGAAGGTGTTGCTCCTTTTCAGTCTGTATATCTGGACTATTTGATTGCCCCATAAATCTTAAGTATTGTGGTAGAATTCAAGATTGTCACTAGAAAAATAAAATGGAAAAAAGAACCAGTCCTTCTTGTTATCTAGGATATTGCTCTTCTAAGCTATAATAGAATGCCAGCAGAGTTTATAGATTTCTGGACTGAAAACTTTAAGAGAAATGTTTTGGCTTACTGAGAAAGAAGGAGGTAAATTTGGGCAGTAGCTTTTATAGCAAACACAACTCTTCAATTTCTGCTCAGTTGATCTTAAAAGTGTTTGCAAGTGCAATGATAGGAAGATACTTGGTAGGAGTACATTAATAAGTCCCAGTGTGATGAATGGAGTGTGAAATCTCCTGGAGTTATGATGCAATTTAAAAAGGTCTTTTATGCTTTACAAATCACTTTGTTTTCCCAGGACTAAAGGCATTCTTGATTTGCATGTTGAGTTTCTATTACATTTAATTCACTACAAAGGGATGCCAATTTTTTTTCCCAGTATTTCTGCATTGTTTTTGGCTCAGACAGATTGCTTGTGTTTCATAACCAAGCTACAGTTCCAGTGGGGATTTATTTCAATGTTAGGTGTTGTCAGACTGGAGGTTTTATTGCTTTTCAACAAACTGGAAAGCAGCACATAACATGAATTAGTTATTTGTTAGAAATTAGTTACATTCATTATTTGCTGTTGTAGTAAATCATAAGCCCAAATATAAATACTAAAAAATATATTTTACATACATATATATATACACACACATATATACATATACACACATATATATATTGCAAACAAATTATAAGATTATAGAGTTTATTCTGAAGGTAAACTCAATTTTCCTTTGGGGAGATGATTAAGAGCAGTGCTAGGTAAATGCAAATGTTTCCAAGGCTCTCAGCAAGCACGGTGGTTTTTGCATCTCACACAGGAACCTCAACGTCTTGCTGCTCTCACAGCGCCTGAGGGGGTTGAATGCTTCACACAACGAAGCAAGATGCCTGTAGGAGCAGTCTCGGGGAATACTGGAGCCTCCTTTTCCATCACACGCTCATCGGCAGCTCAGATGAGTGGTTAGTTGGACTTGCAGCTTCCTGTGACCCACCCAGTTACACCAAGACTCTAGTTTAATGACTTTCTAAAGAGCTTTCTCACCTGGACAACTGGTAATTAAGACACTGGAGAAGATCTCATACAAGGGCAGCTGTGAGGAGAGAACTTATTCTTATCCTCTTCCCTCTTCCAATACAGTCTAGAAATTAAGCTAACATGGTGTTTAATAAAAGCATCGCAAGTTGGGCAGGGATAACACAAGGTATTGTGGATGAATGCAAAGGTTTCTTGAAACTGTCCTGCCTCAGAATTCGCACCATCAGAGAAACAAACAAACACACAGATAACCCACAAACATTTCTATTAACAGCCGGAAACAAAATATATGGTATTTGTAACTGGAAAAAAAAAATCCCGCACTCGAAGCTCACAAACATTAGCAAAATGGTTGATTGGATGTTTGAGGGAAAGCAAAATAAAACAAAGCAAAGATGCATTGTTTTCAACAGAAAAAATCCAGAAGTTATTCATAAAAATATTCAAGTATATAACTGCAGAACTTGACACACAGTCTGATGGCAGAAAAATCTTGTCAAACATTTTCGGGAAGTCAGCAATTAGAACTGGTTGGATAACTTTTATTTAAATTTGCTTTTAATCTGGCTTAAGGTCTGAAAGTGCTTTTTACTGAAAAATCAACACAAAAACTTTGTGTGATATTCTGTCAAAATGTGTCATCACAATACAATGAAGATATTTGCTGTCAGCTATTTAAAGCTCTAGAAATTAAAAAAAAAAAATACATAGAATTATTTCTAGTTCCACATTTTCTTTTTTTTTTAATTTAAAAAGGAGATGTTGACCTAGATCTTCAGAGTAACTTGCAGCTAGATTTTTGTGAAACCAAAACTCCTTCTGAAATTTTAGACCATTTCTACTCTACCATTGAGCAGTAGCACCAATGGGAAGTGAATGGGTGAGAAGAGTAGGCATGTTCTTCCTTCCATCACTTGCTTTAGCATAAGGAAATAAATATGTTTCGGAGTTATTAGAAGCTGCTGAAGCTATAAAGACTTCAGAAAAACACAGTTCCCAGTCAGAGCAATCCATTAGAACTGCTGAAGGCAGACCACCTACACACCACTTCTGGCGAAGAGGGAAAAGGAGTTTTTTGATACTTCAACAGTTGAGAAAAAAAAAAAAAAAAAGAAGACTATTAGAAGTAAAAAGGCTATGAAACTGCAAAAATTCCAGAGGTTTTTTAGGAACCATTTGTCCTCAGTTACAGATGATGATATGTATTAGACTTTGGGTATCCTTTCTAATAGCCTTAAATACATAATGAGGTGCCCTTTTATGAGGTGTGCTGTGGATCCAGGAGTATTTCTGCAAGTTCTCAAGCTCAACCCTCAACGTGAGGGTTGCTGGAGTGAACATGAGACCAATGGAGAGCTGCTAACGACTGACTGAGCCGGTGTGTTTACCCACAAGTTCTGTTATGAAGTTGCCCTATATTTCCAAAATACTCCTTAGAAAACCAAAACCAAAGAACTGTGTGAGACTATTCCTGTTGTTCTCAGCAAACTCAGTGCATGAGCCAAATTTCTTCATTACAGGAGGAGAATATGAGGGATGGTTTAGAAAAGGGCCAAAATTTTCCAGTTATAATCTCCTGGCAGCTGCAGCACTGACTGGCAAACTTTTAGAAACAGAGATACATTGGATTTTAAGGCTGACAAGGTTGAGCACAACTTGTAAACACCATCTGCGAGATGTCCAGGTCATTGGTGTTGCAGAACATGGCCCTGATCCTGCATCAAAACAGAGTCTCGTTTCATCCTCTCCAATGTAGGCAACACTAAATCATTGTGTAATGTAATAAATACAGTACAAATAAAAATAGCACCTGGCATTTCCCTGGATAAATGAAAGAATTTAGCATACAGCATGATGATGGTATTTTCATGACAGGCAAATGGAGCCTCTTAACTTGCAACTTGCCCAGAAGATAAATGGCAGTGTTGCCAAGAAATGGTTGCTGTTGCTAGAGATGGAAATGGAAGGCAGCTCTTTTCAGTGTGCTCTGTTAAGATAGTGGCTGTTAAAATCTTTGCTTGTTTTTAATATTATGTTCATGCTTATTGAAATAAAAGGAACTTGACTTAAAGGGTCAGGAGATGCTGTCGCACCATCTCAGAGGCGTCTGCCAAGCCAAGTGAGAAGGACAATTTGGCCAACTATTGGTCTGCTAGCTCACATTAAAGTCCTGCATCAGTGTCCTTGACATCCAGCTCCCAAATTTACACCATGTCCTTGCTTGGAGATCTGTTGCTGCAGTGATTACTGGGATGGATAATCACCCTCTGTGGTTTATTGCTGCAATTCACTTGTTCAGCGCTAGTTACATGCCCCATTTCCCACGTCACCTTATTCTGTCAAAATAAACAGATCTTTGGCAATAGCTGTCCACGCTGGGGGTTGTGACAGCTCATCCTCACAGTTTGTTTCTCAACAGCCAAGCTGCATTATGGTGTTATATATTTGAGCATGTTTATATGCTTAAAGGAACATTACAGCAGTCCTGCAGATGTCATGGATAAGTCACAGCGACATGGCTGGGATAAGAAACCCTCTGGGGCTTGCTCACCATTGATCCTCTTCGTGCATTAGATGGTTTTGTGTTTCCTTTGGGGTAGTCTGAGCTGTGTTTTGAGGAGAGGCTTTCTGCTCCGGGTAGCTATTGGTACACAAGTGCGTCCCCGTATGCTTTCCAGCCATAATGCTGGTATGTGCTGTTGATAGATCTTGGCAGCTAAATATATGGGTCACAGAATAAATATGTGTGAGATCTAGCTGGAGAAATACTCTGTGTACAGGTAATAAAGAAACAGCTTTGGAATAAGGGTATTCAACTGCCTAGCTTAACTTTTGTGAAATCAGTGTATTTGAAATATGTATGTGTGTAAATGTGAACCTACATCTATTTCTGTGTGTTTCAATGTGTGTGTGTCTGTATATATCTATATTTATGTATGTATGCACACATACACGTGTACAGGTTTGTTTGAGGCTATTAAAAAAATCTTTTTCCCAAATTAGGCTTTTAGAGCATTTGCTGGCAGGGCAGCATTATTTTGGCAATTTTATACCTTATCCATCTCTATGTGAGTGTCTGGACTTTAGTTTCCTTTTTTGTCAATGGAGAACCTGTTCAACATAGTCAAGAGTATACGGTAAGATTCATCTCATCTTTAAATAGTGGCCTAAAACAGGCTAGATCAGTTTTGCTCTAGAAATGCCTGTTTCTCCTAATTGACTGAGAAGGGAGTCTCCAGTATTGAGCTGAGTTGTAAGTGCCTAAAATTAGTCTAGATGAATCCCAACCATATTGCTGACTTTGCTGCAGATTGCTGACTAAATCTTCCATACACAGTAAAAACTTTAGGTTGAATTCTCCTCCGTATTGCATGTTAAATAGTTATTTGTGCGTGCGTGAAATGAGGCTAACTCACTATTCAAAAACTACTGTTCTTACTACACTTTTTTAAAGTTCTCATTTGCTTTCCTTACCTGTGAAAGGTAAAAGGCACTATAGAATTGGGCCCGTGGGCTCCCTTTGGCGGCCTCAGACAAGAAAGAAGGATTTATTTAAGTTAACCAGTGTGCTCTGTCTTGCCAGTTCCCAGCCATCGTTGCTACCTTGGCAATGGTACCGAATACAGAGGTACTGCGAAGACAACAATTTCTGGACACAGCTGCTTGCCCTGGAATTCAGATTTACTTTACCGAGAGTTTCACGTCAACAGTGTTGAAAAAGCAATTCTGTTAGGCCTGGGACCTTTCTCTTACTGCAGGTGAGGAAAGTTCTTGTTTGTCCTGTGTTTTGTAAGCTGAGAGGTGGATGTATTGATGGAGCAGCAACTTTGGCAGGAAGGGGGGCCACCAGTATCCAAGCAAGTGTTCTCCGTTTCTTAGAAAAGCCAGACTTAGCAGCTTAACACAAGGAATGTATGTGTGGAAAGACTGTACTGGGTAGATAGGCTGGATCAAAAGCTGGGTCTGCCAAGAGAAGGCTGGTCATCATTTCCCCATTTTTTTTTTCCAAATGGCACCATACCTCAAATATTTTGAAATTTTTCATCACTGTATATTCACAAGGGTAATGAAACTACCTGGACTGAAATGGTTAATTTTTTATTTCAAATTCTTAAGTTGCGAACTATGTAATAGGAAGGAAAAGAAAACTATTTTGAAAGTGAAAAGTTGTTTCAGAATGAGAAATCAAAACACTTTACTTACATAATGTCAAAATGGGACATCAAATTTCTTTCTCGGATTTCTGCCAAAGCTAAATTCTTGCAAAATACAATTTCACAGTCTTTTGATCTTGATGGATCTGCACAGATGAGAGATTACATTTTTACTCAAGCTTTCTGCACAGTTATAATGAAAAGGTGGTATGTACGCTTTCTCCTCTCATTTTATGCTCCCCAAGTCTCTGGGGGCCTCATAATATCAATATCAAATAAAGGAAATGTTTCCATTTAGAGTAAATTCTGGAGATGAACAAATATTGGAAAAGGCAAGGTTTAGATGCTTCTCCATAACTTACTAGCTGAACTGTATTTTGTGTGTATGTGGAAGGCAAACTCGTATTTCAGGAAAATCAGATTGCAGTGCACTTCCTAATTTGTCTGATGGTAAAAGGCATGAATGCTCAAAGAAGCTCCTCTTCTCTGTGATCTAAAACAAGCTAATGAACAGTTCCTATATCCTCTCTAAATCCAGGCTGGCTTGGTTTCCAGTGCTTGTGCCTGACTCAAGCGCTTAAGTATGAGTTTCATAGTAACCCTGTAGAGCATGGCAATTTGTGGGGCCCATATTTAGTGCTCTGATAAATCCTGATCCCCTCAGTTTGCACAATATTCCCTTGCAGATTTGAAATGCAAAGAATTAAATGTTGGAGCTGATGTTACCATATTCTGTAGAGCTGAGAAAAAAAAAAACTTCTCACTTTTGTCACTTTCTGGGGCTCTCTCTGCTATACTATATAATCCAGCAGAAATCTCCTTCTTCAAATAGTCTAAATTAGAAACATTGTTGGTGGAAGATGACTCAACCTGTTTTGCTGCTTCAGTTCACAAAATGTGAAATTGCTTTAATCTTTTTCTGAATAGCAATCAGATTGAAAAGGGGGAAAAAAAAACCCTTAAAATAACAGATACTGCTTCCAGCTGAAATTAGAATTACTGTTTATCTGGAGCCCTGAATTACCTTGTCTGTTTTTTTTTTGGTCATATTGAAGATCCTTCTGGGTCTTCAAAGTTTCCCTGAATTCTTGAGTTAGTAAAGTGGGCAAATTTTTCATTACCTACCTTGTAGCACCGGTAAAGAGAGTTTTGCTATACCATAGAAAAAATAGTGGAAAAGACCCATTTTGCACAAAAGTAACAAAGAGTTAAATTCATTTTTTTTCTCCTTAAAATGCTATATGTAATATTTTCTTGAGGTAGTTTTGTGCTTCCACAGATTGTCCAGGAAACATGAAGCCCAAGCATCCCAATTATTCTTTTGCTAGTTATTCCTCTTACATATTTTTTAATGAATTTACCTTGTTGGAATTTCCTCATTTTAAAAAAATCATCTAAAAAAGGAATCCCCTCCATGGGATTTAGTCCTGAAAATAGCTGATTTGAAATCTGCTAAATACTTCAGTGTGGGCTGCAGCTGAACCATGTGAACATTCCCATGCATCCAAATACTTGTAAGAAAATTTTATTGGTATTGAGTCATATGTCTGCATTTTAGGCTCTGAAGAACCTTAGAAATCTGGCCTCTGACCAAATACTTAACCAGCTTATCCCTAAGCATGGGTAAACCTATTGAAAGGCTACTTACCCATGTAGGGGAGCTTCTTTAGGTCAGGTTCAGATGGCTCAGTGCTTGGCCACCCTGTCAACCCTCTGCACAGCTCAAGAGAAATCACAGAAAACATCTGGGAAGTGTGGAACGACATTGTGGTTAACACTTGTAATTCATTCTCCCCTTGAATTAATCAGAAATCCAGATGAGGATGAGAAACCGTGGTGTTACATCATGAAGGACAACAGTTTGTCTTGGGAATATTGTAATGTTCCATCTTGTGGTACGTAAACATCTTCTTAAAATCCATGTTATGAATTAATGAAGATTTATTCATGCTAGAACAAGCTTTCACTGTGGAATTTTGCATATTCTATGGCCCTCGGTATATCTAGTGTTTTGTTGGTCGCAGTAAATCAAAAGACCAAAGCAAGCTGCTTTTGCGTTTCTGGTGTCATGACAAAATATGATTGTTTTCTCCTGTACAGCAGTGTCACACTACCCCATTACAGTTCAGTGACCAAAATCATCCCAATATTACCAGAATTTCTGCCAGAACATATGAAACTTCAGAAATGAATGATGTTTTGATACAAACTGCTCCTACTCAGAGAAGCAGGCTCAGAGAAGGGAATGGGCCTCTGTGAGAGTGCTGGATCCTGATGACATGTGACATAAAGAATTCTAACTCCCAAAAACTCAAGAAGTCTGCTCTTTGCCTAGATCGATATTCAGCTGTTGTTAAAGCAGGCCTTTGGAGTTGTAATCCGAAAAGTCAGTCCTTTTATTCCACATTTATGTTTTAAATACATGAGTGATGACATTAACTTAGTCATATTCATTCTTGACATCAGAATGGCAAAGCTCAGTCCAGCATGTGAAAATGAAGATGTGCTGTTTTGTGCATTGTGTCTCCGTCAGCAGTAAAGGTTATATCTGTTCTAGTAAATGAAACAGTGCCTGATTTTACATTCCCTGGCACATTTAATTTATACAAATACACATGTACCCGAAGTGTTTGGACGACACATAGATTTCAATCTTGCAACTCTCCTGAGTGATACACAGTTGCATGTAAACATTTAATGACAATTTAATAAGTCTTTGTTTTAAAGACTCCTATGGAAGCTCCAGTCCTTAAAAATCTCTGGGATTTACTGTTTGATACCATATCCTTTTATATTTCAGCAAGCAGGGAAAGGAGGCCACCAGCTCCAGATAATGTGGAAAATTTTGCCGTTGTCAGAAGACCATGTGGGAGAAGACACAAAAAAAGAAGTTTTGTGAGACCCAGGATTGTTGGGGGATCTTCATCTTTGCCTGGATCTCATCCCTGGACAGCAGCTATATACATTGGAGACAGTTTCTGTGGTGGAAGCCTTATTCAGACTTGCTGGGTGGTGTCAGCAGCACATTGCTTTGCTAACAGGTAAACTCCCCCATTAGCAGGTCCCCTCCTTACAGTCACAAACTGCTTTTAAATCACAAGAAACATGAATTGTGACAAAAGGGACGAAGAAATTATGCTTCAAAGCAGTTACTGGCAACATGAGTGCCAAAATTCATAAGCCAACCAATGCCTTGGAGACCTGTTCTCCTACTGGCTTTTAACTTGTTCCTTAAGGATCCTTGGTGAGGTGATCTGATTAAAGGAATGAGGTAGTGCTGGGCCTAAGGAGGGCTGGGTACAGCACAGGAGCTTGCACACACCAGTGTCTGTGGTGGGGTGGGAGGTGCAGTTACCTGACTGCGTGTTCATGCCTGCCCTGAGGTAGAACAGAGCTGCCAGAGGCCTCCTCTCCTTGCAGTGTTTTGTTCAGAAAGGCTCAAGCAGCCAACCAGTGATTTATTACAGACAATAAATTACTGCTGGTTAACAGAAATAGAGTGGCCTGGGTTTTTCCAAGTGCCAGCTGGAAGATTTGAGCCCCTGCTGAATTTCAGCAGGATTTTGGAGACTAAGTTCTTAGTGAGATTTTTTTTTTTTTCTCCAAGCTGTAGGACGCTGGAGAAAACACCAACTATAGGATGCTCTTATTTTATTCCAAGTATTTCTTTTTCTCCACTTTTCCTGATTTCAGTTTGATCATTTTGATGGGAAAAAAATATATTACATCATTTCATACCCATTGTTCCTTTGCACTGTAAAGAAGCCAAGAGAAACAGAAAACCTCATGCCGGGCTACATACCCCGATAGCTGCTAGAGCTAATAATACCCCAGTGAATGCTGTGCTCAGGCATTCGCAGCTCGAGCCACAATGCATTTGTTGTTCAAATGTTGTGAAATAGCTACTAACTTTGGCAGCTATTCAGGACATTTCCACCCACTTACAGCTGGTGGTTTCGTGCATACAGATTTTCCCTAATTGCTGGGCTATAATTTGCATTCTGCCGCTCGCTCGGGTAGTACCTCTGCGTTAGCCACACTTTCAACTCTTTCCGCTAGGCGACAATAGATACCTGTGCAACTAACTTTTTTTCTTCCCCTTTTGGAGCCCCTCTTTAGTTTTTCCTCTCTGTTTTCCTCAGTGATTCACCATCACTTCGTAGATAGGCAGAGCAATGCTTTTGCCATCTATTCTAAGCTCTGTTCTGGGAGGCAACCTTCCACTTGGGTTTACAGGCCCCAAATGGTTTTCGAAGCTGGAGAGGCAAATTTGCCTTTCTTTCCAGCTCTTCTACTGGTTCCTATTAGTTGTCCATCCTGGGATAGTGGATATAACAATTCTGTAGTCTTTTTTTAAAGTAAACAGCAATTGAAAAAATGATGAAAAAATGGCTGAAAAAAAAATACATGAAAATAAAGAAAAAATACTAGAATCTCCTCTGAATGTGTGTTTTTCCCACTAGATCAGTGTGCTATTGAGACATTTTTCCACCAAACTCTTTGTGATGCTGGACAGCAGATCTAACACAGATCAATTTAATCGCAGCACCAGAGAGCTGGCACCATTAGGTAGATGGTGCCCAGATGTTCCTGGGTTGTTGGTTTCCCAGATTCTAAAATCTTGACCATGTAGTATCTTTAAAATCCCGTTTTCCTAGACAAATCCACCGTTGGCTAGTTTTAGGTCTCTCGTCTTCCTTAATTTTTATATGTGTTGACAAAGCCTGGTCAAAATAGGTAAATAAGTTCCTGGTCCAAGAGGCGCTTATAGCCCCTACAGCACTTGCTCTACGAGCAGCTTGGCAGAGGATATTTGGGTTGTTTCTTTCTACCAAGAAGCAGCAGCCTTCATTTAGGTTGATTGGGACCCACAGAGTCTAGGCCTCCTTATAAAACTACTATTTTTTTCTTGGTTAGCAGTAGGTAGGCAGCCTAAGAGACAGGTCATTGTATTTTTAGAGGGTAATATAATGGATGTGATGGGGAGATGAGGTTAGTATAGCTCTTAGGGCCTGCAGCAATTAAACAAGGATTGTATTTGTCCTGTTCATCACAGAATTGCTTGTTCTTTCTTTTGTATTATAGTCCACCAAAATCCACTATTAGAGTAGTTCTGGGTCAGCATATATTTAATAAAACGACTGATGTAACGCAAACATTTGAAATAGAGAAATACGTCTTACATCCTGAGTATTCTGTGTTCAACCCTACTGACCATGATATTGGTGAGTATTTTTGTTCTTACAATACTATATCCTGTTTAGTCGACTTAATTTATTTCAGTTGCTCTGTTGAGAACAGCCTTCACAGGAAAAAAAATTGGAGACATTAGGAGAGGCTTTTGATAGCAGAGGCTTCTTAGTTCCACCAGAATTACAGCAGCATCTGATAGCTAGACAAATTCAGATGAGAAATAAATTGCAAATTTTAAATAATTATGGTAATTAGCCATTGGAGCAATTTACCTAGATGTATGGCAGATTCATCGTCACTTTAAGCCTTTGTGGGATTGGGCGTCTTTTTCAACTGAACCAAAAACCGTGGGCTTGATGCAGGAATTTCTCAGTAAAATGCTATTGTCTGTATTGTATAGAGGATCTGACTAGATGAATATAATAGCCCCATCTGCTCCAAAAAGCTATGTTACTAAGAATCCTTTTTTTTTTTTTTATATACTGAAGAGAGAGATTTAAAAATCAGCTTCTTATCAGTCAAAAGTTAAATACCCTTTGATTGACCTTACAGCGTAATCAGAATGACAGTAGAAGAGAAACCCGCTTTGTTTTTCCGGATCTGCTGGCTTGTCTCCCCGGGGTATCGTGTGTGCACTCTGCCTATGGGAGTATTTAATACTGGGAGTATTTAATAGCCTGGCATCGGGGATATCTTAGGTCAGCAACATACTGTCTTTTTTGCTCCTGGATGGTGAACATTTCTGATTAGATAACAAAAATCCTTCAGATGCTGCATTTGTGGGAGGTCTGTCGGAATAGCATGAATTGAACGTGATTTGAGGTGTTACTCTGCTCTGAACTATCCTGCTGTAAATCAAAGCTGGCGCGTTGAGATCCCCTAGCTCTTCTAATTGCTCTGAATTCTGGCACGTCTCACAGATGTGCAGTGCCCAAGTGTGGGCATAATTGAAGGTGGAGACCCTAAGACATGCTCCCTTTGAAACTAATGCGCTGATCACAGGCAGAAATCTGAAGGAAAAGAAAAATAAGGAGGCACACGCTGCTCTGCCAGTGACATCCGATGCAACAGAAGATTTACTTGGAGCTGAAACTTCTTTGCAAAGGGAAACCAGCCACCACATGAGTGTTTGCTGGGAAGTAAAGAGGAACTGGTGAGGAAGGGAGAGGAGGCGAGGAAGAGCAAGCTGTTGTGTGCTGCAATGCACCTTGTGTGGGCTCCTCACTTTGCGAGATGCTGTTTACACTTACGCAGCAAATCCTGTCCGCAGAGAAGTGAGCCTGTGCAGCAGCATCTCTTGCTGTCCACACAGCTGTGCTCAGAAAACCTCCAGCTTCTGAAAGCCGTGATACCAAGGCTGATGGACTTGGTGTTACCTCAGCGGGGCCGCCTCTGAACAGGGTGTACAAATCAGACAACTGCCCTTGTTACCCCAAACACAAAGTCCCCTTACTTGCTCTACAGCCTGCTCTACAAGCAGTTCTCTACAGAGGACCAGTGTTACTCCTACTTCTGATGTCCCTGTTCAGGGCAAGCTCATGGTGCTGTGTAGCTCTGTATAACAAGTACCTGTTAGACTATATGCACCTCCCTCCTCAGGAGCTTGCCTGAGCACTGACCCATCCTTCCCCCTGCAGTGAGGTGCACTGGGCACATGTACAGGTTCAGGGTAAGTGCTGCTTCTCCCAGAAGGACCCAGCTTGCTGAAATCATCTCTTGAGACATGCAGAGCTCTACAGAAATGTTTCAAATAATCCCTTGACCAGTCAGGGCTGGGCCAGAGATTCTGCGGGTTTGGCTGGCTTTAGTCCTTCAAGGACAGAAGAAAGATTATGGAAGTAGCATGTCTGTCATTGATCATCTCTGTCATTTCCAGAAGCTTGGTTTTGAAATATCCTAATTTTTCATTCCTTCTTTTCATTCCTTAAACAACTTCAATTTTGCTGAACTCAGTGATAACACGGAGTTTGAATTACATCAGCTCTTTCGGTAATTATTTTTTAAAATCAAACTGGAATTAGGCATGTGGCCAGACTTCCAGAAACAGTGAGCATTTACACATCTCTGATTTGAGCTGAAGCTGTGGATTTGTCACTGTTACTTAACTTGAAGGTAGGAGGAGGCATACATATTCTCTCTCTTCTCCCTTCTCCACAAAGGCAGTGAAGCAAAATCTACTCAGCGACTGCAGTATAAAACAAATATTCCCACAAGTGGAGGAGCTGAATGTTTCAGCCTTCAATTTACTGTGAAATCAGGTGCTGTTGAAATGAGTCTGTCTGTCTTTGACTGAAATATCTTAATTAAGAGAAGCTTAGGGGATAATTAAAGTTGTATCTGAGACCCATTGCTGCCAATCCCATTAAAAAAAAAAAAAAAAGAGAATAGTCTCTTTATTGCTCTTATATTTTCTGTTCTGCAGTTTTGATTAAGCTAAAGAAGAATGGCCAGCGTTGTGCCGTCAAGTCCCAGTTTGTCCAGCCCATCTGCTTACCAGAAAGTAGCACCGTTTTCCCTGAGCAGCACAAATGTCAGATTTCCGGATGGGGACACAAGCACGAGAGTGAGTTAATGACAGAGACAGTGTTGGGGGGAAACAAATGATGCTAAATAACATATTATGCTCAAGAATATGCTGTACAATTTACAGTTGCAGAAAATACTTTGAAGGGAGCTCCGTTGGGATTCATTTTACCTGCCTTTAGATGCTTACAATATTTACATCTGAAACGGTCATTCTGAAGATAACCTTAATTCTCATTGAAATTTGGAGCGTGGTTCATTTAACCAAATGTTTGCATCCATTTTAGGATGAGATGAGTTGTCAACTCATTAGGTCTCGGTGGAGTGTGAGGAGAGCCCACAGTAAGTAGCTTAGGTGTAGGTACCAGCAGTGAGTCCTACCCCTGGCTTCTCAGGGTGGATATTAGTGAGCACAAGCCAACCACAATCTACTTAAACAAAAGACTATGACAGAGGGGATCTTTACCTTCACCAGGCAGGAAACTCTGGAAGCATCTTTTGGAGGAGGGCAGTTAGACCTAGGGTTAAGCAGTGCAACGTCAAGCTCAAGAAAGGTGAAAAGAAAGAAATACTGGTTCTCACCCATCCTTTTTTTTTTTTTTTTCCCTTCTCTGGAAATTTTTTAAAGATATATCTGGTTATTCGCATATCCTGCAAGAAACTCTGATACCAATTATTTCTGAGGAAAAGTGCAGAAGCCCTGAAGTTTATGGAACAGAAATCAATGAGAATATGTTCTGTGCTGGATACTTCGATAGCAAGACTGATGCTTGCCAGGTAATGCTGTAAATTCGCTGCCTGCAGTTGACTCATATGTATATTATCATAAGGTTTGTTGCAGTGTTACAGCACTGCCTTTTGGCATTACAGTGATATCTAACTCTTTAGCCCTGTTTCCTAAAGAAATGAAATGGATGCAACAGCAGCATTTGCTCCCACTGTGATTTTTTAACCCGCTTGGTGTGAACTAAGCTCCAGAGAAGGTCCAAGCCCTCCAAGGCGTGATATTCCTCCTAGCTCCATAGGAGCAGCTCTGCACGGGAGGCGCGTTGCCCGTGCGGGTGCCTGGGATTGCAACGTGACGGCAGCGCTCGGGGGCCAGCTGGCAGCGCGCGGAGCCGGCACCGGGAGCTGCTGCCTGCCTGGAAATAAGGATACCTGGGTGGGAGGTGTGGAGCAGCGGGGGGTTCGGAGGAGGAAGGCGCTGGGAATATTATAGTGGTTTTAACAGGGTGGCATATCTGTCTGTTGGAAACTGCATTTCACAACTCCCACCCTTCATGGAACAACCTCTTCTTACTGCTTGGCATCTCTTCTGCAGTTGTGTCATGCTCTGACTCTCAGTGAGGCTCTTGAAACTCAGGATCAGGCTGTTACTTGGATAAACCTTTGATTGTCTCTGTAGTTGGTGTTGCTGGAGGAGGGTTGCACTCCTTTAGCAATAATTTGGGGAACAGCCAACACTTACGTCATCCTTGGCAGGGAGATTAAGTAAAGAATATGCTGTGTGCTGTGTGCTGGAACCCCCACAGCTCTCCCAGGTGTCCCAGGAAAGGGGTCAGGAATGAAATGGAAGCAGATAGCACTGGCCTGCAGGCCAGGGCGAGAGCTGATTGCAGCTCCTGGCTGCCAGTGCTTGTATCAGCTAAAGAACTGGAAACTGCCTCGCTTGCTCAGTCTTCACTGCTTTGCCAGCGAGTAATACAAGTATTCAGTATTACAGCTGCTTCCGATATTCCTGTATAGCTCCCTATCCTGAAGAAACAGTTTGTTGTTTCTCAGGAACGAAGGAGAGAGAAAGAGGGTGAGGAAGGAGGGAAGTGGGGAGAGAGCAGCTGTACAAGTGGTTTAAAGAAACTGCAAAATCTGAGAAACACTAATTTAGCATCATGGATGTTGCTGTAATGCAGTGCTCATGACCTGAAACCATTATTAGTCATTATTAGGTGAATCAAATTTCCTTTTCTTTTTTTTCTTGCCAGCAGACTTGCACTGTGGTCTAAATAGGAATAGTGTAGACCTCTTCATGCCACAGCAAATGCAGCAGACCTTTGAATTTTCTTAATGAGTGCTCAGGAAATTAACCTATAAACCATGTGTATGTATACAAATATTTCACACCAGTAGATACGAAGTAGACAATATGTTCTACCTGATTATTTTTAAAGATTTTTCTTGGTAAGGATTTTTTAAAATCAGTGAATTGATATAGAATTTAAAATCAGTGGTACTTCTGAGTTGTGGATTAATAAGGTCCTGAGGAGTAAATTAATCTCAGAGACAAGATTGTTTATGATGTCTCTCATGTATCTCAGAAACCTCCTGCTATAGGGGCAACACAATTTTTCCTCCTGCTTTGCTCTCAG
>JAVCKT010014971.1:21448-34142 GCA_032273925.1 Rhynchotus rufescens
GGGAGCCCGCCCGGCCCCGGCTAACGCTCTCCTTTTGCCTCTCGTTGCAGTGGAAGAGTAGGTGGCTGGTGCTGCGCAAGCCGTCCCCGGTGGCAGGTAAGAGCGGCGGCCGGGGCGGCCCTTTCCCCGCCGCCCCCTCTCGCCGCCTCCGCCCGTCTCCACGCAGCTCGGCGCCCCGGAGAAGAGTTTGTCCTGGCCGAGTTTACACGAAGCCCCGTCGAGCCTGGGTGTCGCGGGAGGAGGGCGGCCCTCGGCGGGGCTCCCCTCCGGCCATCGCTGCTCTTTACCCCTTTTCTTTTAAAAAAACTAAAAAGGGAGACGGGAAGATGACGGGCTCAGGGAGCAACAGGCCAGGCAGCCAAAAATAGAGGCTCCCGCAGGAGCCCCGAGGTGTAGCGGGCGCGCAGAGAGCGCGAGCGGCGCCGCGGGGCTTCATGTTTCCTGCGCCCGCGGCGCGGCGGCCGTTAACGGCTCCTGCGCGGGGCTGCTGCGCCGCCCCCCGCCCGCCGGGTAACCGCCGCCCCCCAAAATGGCGGGGCGGCTCCCCCCGGCCCCCCAAAATGGCGGGGTGCTGCAGGGCGGCGAAGCCCTGTCCCCGGTGCCCCCTTCTCCCCGCTGCCAGCCGGTCCCCGCCGCCCCTTCCCAGCGCTGCGGCCCGAGGGGCGGCCTCGCGCGAGGAATTCAACACTTCGAATTGGTGTTTTGACATAAAACGTGTCAGTTAGAAAAAAAAAATGGCATTTTTGAATTGAAAACTCATTTTTCATGGTTTTGAGAGGGAAATTGAAGACGTTATTGGGGGGAAAGCAGGTTTCAAGAAACCCATCTGTTTCTAAAGGGGGAAAATATTTGCCCTGTAAAGTACGTGTTTTCAGGGCTAACTGTGGATCTGCATTGCTCCGCAGTGGGGTATGCAGTTGTTTCTAGGCTGTTGCTGGAATGCTTAGTATATATATATTTTTTAATAGTTAAACCTCCAGTCCAACTCCATGTTACTTGGGTTGTTATAATTAACTTGCTAGCATTCTACATGTTTATTTTAAGGTATATCTTGACTGAATTTCTTGAACTTCCTTCCCTCTCTGAATGAGCATATGTTGGCCCTAGCGTAACTGCTTAGCCATGTGAGCATGGGCCTGGATTTCTAGCATGAGGAAACAAAGTTCGCAGGGAAGAAGACAGAGGAACTTCATTTGAAAATCTGAGAATATAGCATATTCTGCAGAAATACCATTTTCATTATAGCCACTTGAATTAGCCCATGCTAGCTGACCCCCTCTTGGTGTTTTGCTAATTTGCTCTATAAAATTTAGTTTTTCTTTCTTCAGACACAGCTGTGTTATGGAATCCTTAAATATCATAGTTGCAGCTGTTTCTGCTAACAGGTGCAAGCAGACAATTGGGAATGCAGGCAGAATTTTGCTGGAGTTAACAGCCAGTTCAATCCTTTAGTCATTTTTCACCTCTTTGGAGATTTGCCAGCTTTTTTTTCTCAGCAGAGGCCCCTTGCCAAGGCTTGGAGCCCCCTACAACATCCATAAAATGGTGCACGGGAGGAGACTTTCTTTGCAGTGTTTAAATCAGCTTAAGCAATGGATGCTAAAGCTTCATTTTTTATTATTGATTTCAGTTAGAATTCATAGAAGGATAACCTGGAAGCAGATGCTGTTGTTAGCACATGTAAGAGGTGGAGGAGTACTTTGCTTTTTTTTTTCTTTCCTTCCCCTTGTCCTTTAGGTTTGCTCATGAAATGTACATTTCCCATGTCCTGCTGACGTTTGGATTCTTTTTCTGCTGCATAGTTGCATAGTTACTGGGCAATAAACACCTCTAGGAAGGGGTTAAGAACAAGTGGGCACACAAGCAAATACTAAAAAAAAAAAAGTAAGCGCAGCACATAATGATTATTTAGCAATAGCTACTGTGTAACATTTAACTAGGAAACCTGAGCTGACACAGACAATCTCTCTGGCAGTGTAGTCTGCTCACCATTTAGTAGTTGAGTAGTCTGTGAACTACTGTAAGAATTTCATTTGTGGTTCAGTATGTTCTAATGGAAATACAGATGACAATAGTCCCTCCGCTTTAGCGTTTGTAATGTGAACAGCTATCATAGTGTGACTCCTAATGTTCAGAGTTAATGAGTCAGTTCTCTTCCAGACACAAAAGGCTATCTGCAAATCACTCAATTTTTGAAAAGGAGAATAATTGGGAAGAGTTTTTACTTCCCTTCTCATTTCTGAGGCTGCAGAGCACAGTTGTAAAATGCTGTCAATGTTTATTCTCTGCACATGAGGACTGCACTCAGTGGGGGAGAAAACAGAGTTCTTAATATTGGCTTGATCAGACTGACCCTCCAATTGTGAAAAGCATTTTTAGTTTGAATCAGAGTACTGAGGATGGTGTTGTGTTCTGTTCTGCCTCATCCTCCCTGACAGTTTTGCTTCTTTTAGACTGTTTGCTCATGCTGGTGTACAAGGATAAATCTGAACGAGCGAAAGGGCATAAGGAGAGGAGCAGCGTGACCTTAGAAGACATCTGTGGCTTGGATCCTGGGCTCTCCTATGAGGGCTTGAATCACACGCTTGCAATCATCTGTCTCTCTCAAGTTGTGATGCTTGGATTTGAGAACAAGGAAACAATGTATGCGTGGGATGTACGAATCCGCTACAGTTTGGGGGAAGGTAACCTTTGCCTTGTCATATTCCTTTTTTCTTTTCCTTTTTTTTTTTCTTTGCAAGCAAAGAAAACAAAATCAGAGCTAAAATGCAAATAGCAAAGTACAGCTAAGGAAAAGATTGCCACACGTTTGATGATGATGAGTCTGTTCTTTCTTTTGCATCTTAAAGCAGGTATCAAGATAATTTTGTGTATTACTGCTCAGTACTGATAGCTAACTGAGAGCTTTCAACTTAGCTTTTGATTTGGGCGGTGGAAGCTTTTAATGACCCAAGTTCCACTTCTCTCCCTGCAATTTACTTGGAGTTTTGATGACAGGATTTAGAAAGAGCCTGATTTTACAAAAGTGATCTAAATAGAACTTGGCTGGTCAGATGCCAGTTTTATGAACATCCTACTCACCTACAAGGTATTCTCCCAGACTAAAATATGTCACTGCTAGTGTCTCCATTCAGCATGGAGCATCTTATAATTGGGAGTGTTATTAAAGATAGTCTTGTCTTATGCTTATTTTCCCCTTATTCTGGTCAGCAGCTCTTAAACATGTAGTTGCGAATAAGGACTGGTAAATGGTTAATCTAGAGCAACCTGTTCTTTAGGTTTATTTGGTGATGACTAGAGGAAGAGGATGGATGTGTGAGATGCACATTGTCTTCAACAATCACTTGCTAAAACATATGGCAAGGGATCTATAACAAATAAATTGTTCCATGGCAATGTGAGCATAGGTGAGAAGGGTGACCTTTGAATTTTGCACAAATGTGATAAAGCTACTGAGCTCACATCTAGGTGGCATTAGTAGAATAGAGACAGGTGGATGTACAACTTGGATCCATCGAATACAAACTGTTGCAGAAGGGGAATGACTAGAGTGGCTCCCTGACCAATACACCTAATCAATACAGGTGAATATATCTGGAGTATGTGGTGCACTTGGAATGAGAAAACAATATAGCTGCATTTTCGATTAGTTTGTTAAATTTGGGATGTCCATACAGCATAAATTTGTACTAAAAGAGCTGGAGGAGAATATGCAGTTGATACAGTAGTTGTGTGTGTGATCTTGCATTGGTGCAATCCAGGCAAAGAGTATTTGATTTAAATCTGCATACAAGAGTGATGGTGAAGCAGAGGAAGGAGATTTATTAAAGAAAGCTTTGGGTGAGATAAGGATAGAGTGTGGACTATTGGATGGAGCTGTAGTTCCAGATGCAGCGTTGGAGTAGAAACAGAAGATGAGAGCTTGTGTGAAGGTGAAGTCTGACACGGGTATGTTCTTGCCCTGGGACTAAGGTGAATGGGTGCTGAAAACAGACTCTGGAGAGATGACCTCAGAGTTTGAGAAATGAGATTAAATAGGTTTTGGGAAGGAGGATCTAGACAGGAAAGAGAAAAAAGTTTTACTGAATTTTGATTGTGAAAGCCTGACCAGGCAGGGAAGATGGAGAAGACAATGCTGTATGTACTGGTGAACTGGAGGTTATAAGGCTGGAATGCTAATTTGGAATGAAGTTGATGCTGTATTTGAGCAAGGAACACAGAAGTGAGTGAGGTGACTCTCAGGTATGAGAGTGCTTGAGCCCACAGCTGATGCTGAGAAAGTTGTGGGACAGGACAGTGAATAGCTCTGAAGAGAAAAGTTTAGCTACAGCAAATGAGGAGCTTAGAACTTTTTCCTCATGCATCCTATCAGCTAAGCAGCTGTTTGTGGTTTGGTGTTTGATTTTATTTATTTTCTCTCTCTGCTTTGGAGTTGATCAGATATGGGTCTTATGTTTCTCTGTAGTGCTCTGCAACTAGAACCTGAGCTGCAGTTCTTTCCTTTTGGCAGATGCAGCTTGCAGCAGGCTGTTTCAGTGTGTCCCACTCCTCATTTATGTGAGGCAGAAAAATTCCCAGTGCTTCTATTCCTATAGTTTTATTACTAGCAAAGTAACTCTGAAGTTAACTGCTGAGTTGTGCCTCTATTTTTGGGTGGTTTTGACACCTTTTTCGTAGTTTATAGGTAAAACAGCTTGTGTTGCATAGTTGATACCCAGAAGAGGACATCAGGTGACTCTTGACTTGCTCCCTAGCAGTACTAATGGCAAAGCTGTAAGTAGAGCTGTGGTTAGATCTATCTCGGGCTCCTTAAACATTTCTCTTGAATGACTTTGTGGCTAATTCGGCTGGAGCCACAGGGGACTTACCAAATGCATGTCATACATGAGGAGTTAACTAACTGCTAGTTGGTAACTAAGAATAAAGATAGTATTTAAATGAGAAGCCTACTTGAAACTCATGATGCTTGAGGGAACAAGAAGGAGGCAGAAGGGTTCTAAGAAATGACATTACTTGAAGGGTTACCCTTTGGATCTTGTAGGTAAGAAGCTGTTTGTAAGATCTTTAATGCATAATGAGAAAATTAGATTATGCACCTGATTAAATGTCCCACTGAAAACCTTTGACTGGAAATGTAACTGTCCTGACACTATCCCAGGTCAAGATAGACTTTTTGTCTAACCGTAAAGCAAAACCTTGGAGGAACAGTAGAGGTCAGGATAGATTTAAGATTAGAGGCTTGCTCGCTTACATTGTTCTCTTGAAATACTTGAAGATTTGAGCCCTTGAATAGTTTCATGCAGCAGCCCTGAGGGAGGACATGGAAGGCTAACCTAGAACAGCCCATGTTCTAGGTAAGAATGCTTGTAATATAGGAGATAAGAGAGTTAGAATATGAACTTGTAAACTCAAATGGAAAGATGTTTTTTGCTCTCGCTCTTCTGAAGTTTGGATTGTGAAATATGAAGAGTTAATAAACATTCTTAAATGTCAGTTACCTATGAATCATTTAATTTCCCAGTCATTTTAAATGCCTGGGCATCTACAGTCACCAGCTCCCCAAAGATTCATAAAGGTGAAAACATAATTTTCATCAGTTTTACTGCTAGGGAAGACAATATATGGAAAGGAGTGAAGCATTTTAATAAAGGTTGCAAATGAGTCAGTGATGGGGCACTGGTTAGAGCCTGCCTCTTTCTTTTAGCCTTGCCTTTTGGGCTCCTTGGATGCTGCTAAATGTACATGGATATAAGAAGAAAAACAGGCTGTTGAGAGGAAGAAATAGAATCTCTTGCAGTGATGTGAAGAGTAGGAGGAGGGTATGACTTAAGGGTGGGCTGGATAACGGGCTAATTTGAAATAGGGGGCAGCCCGGAAGGCTTTGGATAAGTAACATCTCATCAATTGTAGCATTAAGGCAAGATGATTTCTTTTCAATACTAAATTGGCCTAACAAAGTAATGAGCTTGTAGCTATTGACAGACTTGTCTGGACTTTACCTAAAATCTTGATGTTAGAACCTAGTGGTGTGGACACAGACTATGGTTGAAAAAACTGATATATGTTACAGAAGTCATGGTACATTACTTCTGTTTTCTGTAGTAACTTTTTTTTCCTTCCTTATTTAATAGTTCATAGGTTTCAAGTGTTTGTAGCACCTGGCACTAAACTAGAGAGTGGGCCTGCCACGCTGCATTTCTGCAATGACATTTTCGTCCTTGTAAAAGACCTTCCTCCTAGTGTCATGGGGCAGTGGAAGCTCTCAGATCTGCGGCGATACGGAGCTGTCCCAAATGGATTCATCTTTGAAGGGGGTACCAGGTGTGGCTTCTGTAAGTACAATTGGAAATTATCTCCTAAAAGTTATTTTAAACCTTTTGTAAAAATGTAATTACCAGTTCTGTCAGCTCTGAGTTTTGAGAAACAACTGTGTAGCTTTCAGTCTTTGTAAAAGCAGCCTTGTGATATCAGAGAATGGCTCTCCAGAAGTTGAGTCAACTGCTACTGGTGGACACAGAACAAGAAAAAGATGATGAAATGTTAGGGGCTGGTTTGTAGAACAGAAAGTTGATGGAGTGATTAGCTTGATACTTACCTATTTTTGAATTATGCCCACTAAAGTTTTGGCCTCAGAAGCAGAGTTTGGAGCCACTCCAGACTGATGATCTGTGATTGCAAATGGATCTGTGTTTCTCCAATTGAGATGTGAAGCCATTTGGCTTGTGTAGTGAAGTGTGAAAATAATTGACTTTTTTTTCCTCTTGCCAAACTAAAAAGTTGTTGCAAATCCAAAGATGATGTTTTCCCCTTTCTTCCCAATTTTTGCCAGAAGTCCTGAGGAATATATTATTTTGACTCATTTCCTATAGTGAGGTCTCTTATTTGTTTTGCCTGTTGAAAAGAGCAGAGGTGAATTATAAATATGGCAAGCGTTGACTGTACTCTGTTTTACCCTAGAGGTTCCCAGTCTAGGATGCTTGTTTATTATGTGAAAGTTTCTGGTTCAAACTCTTCTGTGACTAGTTTGTATATCGTGGTTGAAGTGTTGTCTTCAGCCTCTGAAGAAATGAATTATAAGTGTAGCCTGGGAGGAGACAAATCACTTCTCTTTTAAGGTTATTCTGCTTCACTGAAATGTTAAGCTGTGTAGGAACTGAACTTCAGTGTTTTGTTTCCTGGTATTGTGTTTAGAGCTTGTGCTGACTAAATGGTTGTAGAGTTTAAGGGGAATTCAGTAGCATCATCCCTCTCAGTTGGCCCTGGTTAAATTTCTGTAGGTCAATGAACACCTGTAATTTGGATTTAAGCAATTTATTTTCTATGCAGCATAGAGCAGTTTTTCTGCCTCTGCGGGCAAACATCCCTTTAAATACAAAGTAGAATTCTGTGAGTGTATTTCTGTGCAAGTGTAATTTGGGTCCAAAATATACCCCAGAAAATTTGTTTTGAATAAAAACCTCCACAAAGTCCCCGATTCCCGTTCCCTTGTAAGCATTCTTGAGTTCTTTTTTTTCCTTTTTTTTTCTAAAGCTGCTGCTTTTCCTGAACACTTTATGTAGAGCTTCATTTTCTGAGCTAATGAAATCTTAAGTTATTTAAATATTTACAACTTGTACTTCAAAAAAAAGAGAGAAGGAGAACTGGAATAGAAGTACTAGCAGCCTTTAAGTAACTTTGACCATGTTTAGGTAGATTGATAACTGTTTTAATCTGTGTAAACATGCAATTCATCAAATGAGAGAATATAAAAACTTATTTATTTCTGTGATGAGTCATCCTGAGGCTCTCTAGGGACAACTAATGTGCTAGGTAAAAGTACAAGAGCCTTGTGATATTTTGGCATTAGTTTTTGCTATTACTCTCCGAAAGTTGTCTCTGGAGAGGAGTTTATCTTCTTGCCATTAAGAACTTTAAATAATGACTTGAATTTGGAGTACAGAGCTTATTGCAAATGATGCCCGTGGATCACAATTGTTTGATTCAGGAAGACTTTCATTGGAATGACGAAGGAGATAGCATATTCTGAGCAATATCCAAAAACAAAAATGACTAGCAGAAAACAATGACGGCTGTTAAGATTTTTCTGCTGGAAAGGAAACAATTGGGTCTCTTTTGTGCCTTTTCCACAGGGACTGCTCAGCACTGACTAACAAAGCTTTTGCAACGCTGACTGCATTTCTTATGTGTGTTACCCTTTCTGAGAGGGATGCTGCAATACAATATGCAGTGTAGAGATTTAGGACTACTTGCTCTACATGCTTTTATATTAAGGAGATGAACGGATATGTTTCCAACTTCAGCTTTCCTTCTTGAAAGCACAGAAGTAAGGGGTAGTTGCAGATCAAAATAAAGTGCACTGACTTGTTTATCTCCTCCTTCATGTAGAAAGTTCATTCCTTACTGGCTGCTTCAACCAAGGCATCTGGAAAATGTCTTGATAAGTACTAGGCAGGATCATTTGGGGTAGCTATCTTACAACTAACCAGTAATTGTCCACTGTGGTGTTCACTGTTTAGTTTTACCACCTCGATGTGTAACGTGGCCGCAGAGAGATACCTAGAGTGAGGCTGACTTACCAAGCCTGGTGCTGCTGGGTAGGATGGATGAGTAAAGAAGTATCTCCAGTATTTAATAATGCATTTACCCCTTACACAAATAAACATGGTAGCTTATTTTCAAAGGTTAATGTTGCTTCAGTACAGAAAGCTTGCTATAGCAACTCCTTTTTATTACAACAGTATTGATCAGTGCTGTTTGTTATGCAGCTTTGTAGAATACTAATTACTAAGCATCTATTGTGCAGTAAGCAGCTAATTGTTTTAGAATGAGATCAGAGAGGAACTTGTGGTTTGGATGGTGCAATCTGAAAAGCACGCAAGCAGTGAGGCTGGAAAGGAGATTGTCAAATCCAGCTCCACAGGGAGTGGACAACTACAACAGCTTGCCCAGGGCTTCAATATCTCCAAGGATGGAGACTCAACCACCTTTCTGTGCAACCTGTCCAAGTTTCAATTAATTATTTTTTTGTGGTTCAACTTGTGCCTGTTGCCTCATGTCCTGTTACTAGACTAAAAAGAATCTATCTCCTTTGCCTCCTTCTGTTCCTCCTGTGCCTTCCTCTTTTACCATGCTGGACAATTCCAGCTGCTCCAAGTCCTTGATGAACTTAGTGGCTCTTTGCTGAACTCGCTGCAGTTATGTCCACATCTCTCTCGTTCTATGGAGACCAGTACTGGGCACAACACTTTGTGGGCTCTGTTAGAGAGATGTGTGATGGTGCCCTCATCTTCCCAGCTTCAAGTGTTTGTGTCCCTCCTGCCAAGGTGTGGTTGGTACCTAGAGAAACAACAGCTCAGCGTCAGTGGAAAGACTGGAATTTGTCTTGTTGCATAACCAGGAATGCACATGTTACTGGGATTAGAGAAAGATGGAGTGCAACTCTAGCCTTGTGATTAGGAGCCCAGCTCTGGGGTACAGACCATTGGTTCTGGGCACTGTTTGCAAGAATCGTTGTCTTGTTGTCTTACCCTTCTGTTCCTGGCTTTCTCACAGAATTTTTCATAAATATGAAATGCACAATTAAGGTTTTGAATTAGTTGCTCAGTGCATGGTTTTGTTCTACTTATTTATTTATTCCAACTCTTTAGTGCAGTATCCGAACAGAGGGAAAACATCTGAGATAATGCTGATACTTCAGACATTAAATCTAGGTGCGTCTTCAAGATAAATAACACCTGATTATACTTAAACAGGGAAAATACGTTTATAATGTGCATTTCTCTAGCTCTTGATATCACAATTACTGCATTGTACTGCAAGAGATTTGATAATCCCTTCTTCTGTTCATGGCAGCTGCAGATAAGTTCATCTCTGGGGCAAAATTCTTCTCTCCCCCTCCCATGTCCCTGGCTTCTCTATAGTGGAAGCTCTGTAACACATGTACCATTTGCCAGAAGAAATGTGGGGCAATTGAGATGTTTGCTTAGAGGAATAGACTGGAGAGGAAAAAAATAATACAAAAAACTAGCCTATTGTTTGCCTAATTCCAGAGCCTAGTTTGAAATTGTGTATTTTTCACCAGGGGAGGAACTTGGAGAGCCCCTGGCTGCCCTGTTGCAAAGAGTTAGTGATACTGTTGCAGTTGGCTGCAGGATGAGCAGATGTATTTCTGTGTTCATTTTGATATTTTGGTAAAATGACTTTCCTTCCCTGTGAAGAATTCTGCAGTTGCCTCTTGGAAATTGTTTCAAAATAGTGGCAGTGGCTATGGACATCGTGTTATATGGCTCTTTGACCTTTCCAAATGATGTTTTTTTAAGGAGAATTTTTCTGAAAGTTAAAAGCAGTAGTGATGGTTGACCTAAGTAACATCTAAAATTTTGTGATAAATATGGGCTTACTTAGGTGAAAGCTTCTATATATATGTACAGATATTATTCTATAATGTAAGCCTACAGCAGACTAAACTATATTTTTATTCGTCTGCTTAGCTTTTAGTAGCCATACTCATGTCATTATTGGGCAGTAATGAGAATCTGGAATAGCATTTTCAGCAGAGAGAGGACAAGGGCTAACTGAGCTGAGTATCCTGAGAGACCTCCTAAAGCTGGTCTGAGGAACAGCATAGCCATTGCCATGTGCTGAACTGCCATGTGACTGGTACCTGCCGTGAAGCTAGGGAGCTTCGGGCTCTGGTGTTGTCTGCCAAGTGCTAGGAGTAATAATTCATGGTGAATAACTGGCTTTCCCTCCCTTGGTTTCACAGAAGGCAGTGATTTAAGTAATTTTCTGGGGTTGTGCATTTTCCTGATTTGATTGTGCAAATCTCTGCACAATCTGATGCATGATGAATTCAAGTCAAACATTAAACCTTAATCATATTTGAAGTTTGGTGGAACTGGCAGTTTCTTTACTGTTTGGGGAACCATACAGTGCTTTCCTGCTAAATGCCACTGAGGACTGGCTTAGTGTCTGAGCCTTGTGCAAGTGGGTGCAGGCTGCTTTTCAGTAAGTCTCTTGCCCCATGGAGAGAGAATGAGCAAGGTCTTTGCTCCAGGAAACAGCTGCATGGTATTACAGTGATGCATACCACATATTCCTCAGCTTCCAAATGCCTGTGCACCAAATCTATTCCAACACATGACTGAGTTGTATGATTTCTAGTAGAGAATTTCTCAACTGCCTTTTTCATGCTGTTTTTAAATAAATGCTGTTTTTACCTATGTGTTTAAAACATACCTCAGTTAAACGCCAGCTATTCATTCATCTCTTCAGATGCATTTTGCAAGGACCATCTGACTTTTTTCAGTATAGTTCTATCTAGCAAAACAAGAAAGAAAATATTTCCTGTGAGAGTTGATTAAATACTATGGTTATGATGTTAATAATGGACTCTCCAAAAAAAAAAAAAAATTATACATAGGCATTAGGTTCATGCCTATTTATAAGTGCACATATATTATTTGTGCTAGGTGTATAAAGACCAACATGCTTGTTTTGTGGATTTCCAAATGAATGGTTCTTGCAGAAATATTTCTTTGCAGAAATCATCCTTCTAAGGATGGATTCATTGAGGCAATATCTAAATCTTGAATCATTCCTCAATACACCCTTACCCAGCTTCTTCCAGTGCAGGAGTCTGTGACTCCTGGTCATCTTTTAGGGAGGGGACATAAGGACAAGACCGAATGTGTCACAACCCAAACCTCTGTTAACATACTAGGGTCTGTCAGGCTGCATAATTAGTATTGTCATCTCCTGGGTGGCCTCTAATAGCAAAGGCAACACATAGATATGTGCAGTGAGAAAATATGGGATAAACTTGCTTTAAGAAAATAAATAGAAAAACAGCATCAGAGACGTGCAAAGGGAAATAGGCTTAGCCCTGGGTTACTTTTCCTGTGCTTGTATGTGTGGAGAAATCTTCTGAGTTGTTTGAACACAGTGTTAATATTTGTGTATCCCGAGTCTTGAAGTAGTATGTTTGGGACCTGGTACCCTAGAAACGATTGGCAAGCTAACCTTTAAGTATAGAGGTAACTTATACCAACAAGTCAGCTCTGATGTCAGTAGAGCTTATAGCAGTACACCAAAAGAAATAAAGTGTGTCAGAAATGGAAGTTTTTCTTTCTTTGGAGAAGTGCTGACTTTGAAGTGGAAGAAAGGTGGTAGAACTATAAACCAAGTTACAAAATGCTGCTAACAACATTGTCCCAAATGGATATAAGTAGAGCAGAGGCAGAGACTTAGATGTGACATAAATTGAGAATGGTATGAGTCTGGGTCCGAACATGTTCTCCCCGGATGGTTAACTTACTGCTTGCAAGCTGGATCTAATTTACTAAAATAGTGTATTAGGTTTGTGGTCTGCTCCCTGCTATCCCCTTTCTGTGAATCCCGTGTTCCCTTGTCAAGCAACCAAATGCACATCCCTTGCTTGAGGGAAGTGGTATCCTGTTTGGTATGACTGGATGTGTGTGTGGAATGTGATAGGAGGTGCAAGTGTTTTGATCAAGTCAACTCTACTGCTTTAGGTAAAAATGTCAGAAATGTACAGGAAACTCAAAAGAGACTAGAAGATGTGTACAGGTCACACTTGTGCCTGAGTCCTTAGGAGAGTAATGTGCAAAACTTTACATCCTGAACTAAGATTGTTTTTTTTTTTTTTTTTCTGGATTTATAGTGCACATGGCTG
>JAVCKT010014972.1:4872-27536 GCA_032273925.1 Rhynchotus rufescens
TGCTCTCAAGGCTTTGATCATGGCTTTCCTTCTCAAAATTAAGACAAATTCTCTCTTGATGTTTTCTTACTAGCCTTGGAAAAGGAAAGTCAGAAAAAATAGAGACTATGTGATTGCAAATATACAACTGTTATTTCATTATCAACTGGGAAAAGAAATATCTATGCCTACATCTGACAGGCAAAAAAATGCCACAGATGGACAAGCGTGATGCCACCGACTGTGCCAAGTCCTTTCTAAAGATAAATTTATAGTCTCATTTCCTAATGTGGTCAGTAGTTCTTAAATAGATCATTTCCCCAACAGAGACCTAGCAAAGGATGCCTGGCACGTGTCAGCAGCAAAAGAATGTTTTCTTAAATACCAAAAATAAGAGCAAAAAAACCCACAAAACAACAGCAAAACACACCCACAACCAGATGTCATCCCTCTTCTTTTTCCATGAACCAAAGCTCAGTGACAAGCAAAGGGCTGAGATTATTCAAAGACAATAGAGGATTTGCATCTGTGGTTAAAACACTTAAATAATACAAAGAGTCATGAAAATTTTAGCAGTTATTGCTATTGTGTAACCTTTTTCAATGCTTTGGTTACTTCTATATTATATTCACTTTTTTTAAAAGGTAACATTAATTTTATTTCAGCCTGAATTGTCTCCCAACTTTCTTACCTCCACCTCTAATTAAGCAAACTGAACACACTCCAGATATACCAGGCATCAGAAGCCAGCGCAAGACAGAAGTGTTTCACACTGAAAGCTGTCAGAATTGAAGAAAAAACACATTTGTTTGAATTGCATTTAGCATTCTCCGGGTGAATTTGACATTGTGTCAGGAGCAGAGAAGCAGCAAGAGCCAACCATGAAAGGGAAGGAGCAAGCTTTGTTCTGAGGCCAAGAAAACATTCGGCATCGCTACTTTCTGGAATTATATGAGCCCTTCCCTACTTTACTCAAAGCCCTAAATATGCTGGACTGAAAGCAGCAATTCTTCAAACTGCACTGGCAGAAGACCTGCAACTCCTGAGCACTGCTGCATCACCCCAGTAAATCCTGGGTTTCTGGCTCCCAAGTATTCCTAAGGCAGTGGGGATGGAGCAGCAGCACCTGGAGCAGATATTTCTAAAACCATGTATAAGTTAAGGTCACATGGCAGCAAATTAACCAACAATGAAATGAAAAGACGCATAGAAAAAATGAGACAAAAGGTACAGGGAAAAAAACAAAACAAAATGCAATAATCTTTGTGAAAGTGTCAAAACCCAACCGTATAACTGGACAAAAAAGATTTTCATAAATATAAAAATGAGTTTGGAATGAGATGTTTTTCTTGCAATAATTCACCAGTCTTGCAGCACACATTCCCTATGTCCTCTGCCCTGTGGAGCATCCCTGGATGGAATGCACAGTCCTGGGAATGCATCCACATGCATTCCAGGGAACTTGCCCACGGACTCCAGCAACATTCCAACCCACTGCTTTCACCAGCCACCTCTCATGGGAATCCCAACTGGGCACATTTGAGCCAGGAAATCTCCCTCTGTGGGAAACTCAGGGCTGCAGAAAAGCCCAGATAGAAATTTCCACCTCAGCACCCTCCAAGCAGAGATTAATGTCAACAGAAACTTAGATAAAAGCTTGACTGCATCTAATGCCAGCAGTGCTCCTTACTTCCCTCCCATTATGAAAAATTATTTTATCTTGATTTTCAGAAATGCAGTGATTGCTCTTTCAATTAACTCAGTGTGCTAAGTTTTCATTAGCATGGCACAGAAGAACTTCAATCCATTGCACCATTCCGGGCCTCCTTTCAAAGACAATAATTTACAATAGGAAAGGGATTTTGTGTTTCTTGCCAGTTTGGGCACTGCTGAGGTAAAGCAGGGAAGCAGGCATGTTAGCATTCACTTCATCTCCAGCACTATTTCCCCAAGAAGGCTGCAGTAGGCAGCTCAACATAAAAAGAAAGTTATTAAAAATTCCACATCCTTGAAGCAGTCTTCATAAAACTGATAATAAATTCAATTTTCAAGTTGCTTAATACAGTCTTCTCTCGACTAACACAGTTCTCCTAACTTAAGGACCTTTTAAACTAATGACCTGGAAGAAATAGGGAATATTTCATTTGAATCTATGCAAAATTTGAAGAACTGCTAAGCACTCTGATTTTCTGCATCTCTTAGTAATATTAGTAGTCCTCATGCATCCTTCTCTGCCCTGGAAACTTACAGGCAAGAACAGCATGATTCATAATGCAACACAAGTGATTAGGTACATTTGAAGTCAGAAATATTAATAGCTTGGTTGTCATATATTTAAGACAAAGTCATGCATAAGCAATAACAATCCCCATTCATCCAGTGGGAAAGATAAAATAAAATTTGCTGCACACCTAGGGCCAGAACACACTGTAGATGAACTTTAGGCTTGATCATAACTCCAAATCAGAAACCATTTAAATCTTATAGCTCTTTATCAAATGAAGCACTTGGTTAAAATAAGATATACCTTTCTAGCAAATAAATGACATGAGTTTAAATTTAAAAAATTAGATCAGATTTGTCCAGCTAATGGGTTTGGAGATATGCTGCTGAGAAGACCAGCTCCAGGACACAATTTCCACCCTAAGAAAACACTTAAATCAGTCTACACCTAAAACAAATGGAAGGTAATATTTTATCTCCATCAGAGAAAAAGTCCATTTTCTCCATTTGGAAAGAGTGGCTTAGGCTTCACAAATTTCTTGTAGAAAAATCACAGCAGAGTAAAAAGATCAGTTGTACCCAGCACTGGAAACCTTTCAGTCATCATCATCCCCAAGGAGACTCATGTCCTGGGAAAGCAGCACTCCAACACACAGATGTTTACTGTATGAGCTAAATGAGCATCTCTACAACTGCTGGCATATCTATACAGGCTTTACTAGCCCATAGGGCCCAGAAGAGCGTTCACTTGGTCAAGGCTCATGCACAGCACAGGCCCACACACACAAGAAATGATGCTCAGGAAAGCACAGTTCGCAGTCAAAGTTTGCCTCCCACCTTAAAAAAGACTGCCAATTGCCCATTTTTAATCAAATATGGGAAAGAAAATCCTTTTTTTCTTTTAAATTGGATTCAGTTGTCCCACTTGTAGTCCAGTTCAATACCCGCACCTTCACACTGGGTCAGCAGCTTTGGGAAGAAGCACGGGCAGTTTAAAACAAGTGTGAGGATAATATTTTGCAGCACGGTGTTTTCACAGTCCCCAGAGCATTTCACAGGGCTGAACCCTTCTTTGGAGAAGGCACCAGGATTATTGCTTTTGAACTGCTGGGGTTTTACTTTTCATTTGAGAACAAGCTGGTGTATTGATTAGCCAGAGAAAGAGGAAAGAGCTTTGAAATTGTTCTTTTGAAGGTATTTCATGGAAATGTCTGATGAATCTGGGAAATTTTTGCAACTTTAAGTAGCTGGATCTTTAAAACACATACTATTGCCTATTGCAGAGATTTAGATGAGCTTCACATGAGCTCCCATTATCTCTCCAAGAGTTACTTTATTTTTAAATGCAAATCGGCAGATTAAAATTAGCACATTCATGAAGCAACTTTAGAATGAGTTTCCTTCAACTATTCACCTTAGAAATCACAGTTATAACTTCTGATTAAGCACAGTGCATGTTGCCCAGTTCAGAAAGATATACACACCTACACTAACTGTGTGACTGCTGAACTTCTCAGCATATAGAACCGGGACAGAGTAGCCTCTGGGTAGCTTTTGTTTTAGTAACTTCTGAAATCAAATCAATCAAAAACATCTCAAGAACAATGTTAGGTGCTAGCAAGTGTCCTTCAGCCCTAGCGGTGGGAGGAAGGAAATCAAGCACCTTGCCTAGACATTAGAGATAAGTAGGGTCAAGGATCACTTAGGGGTTTCCTCCTAAGAGCTTCCTCCTCCCTTTCCAAGAAAACCCACAGCTTTGGAGGAGCATTTACTGTTGACCTCTCTCTGCTCCCACTAAAACCAAAGGCAAAGCTCCTACCGACTTCAGTGACAGCCCAGACAAGCCAACAGGAGGTGACTTTTCAGCTCTGCCCCATAACACGCACAGTGAGGAAGCAATTTCATGGGCGCCGTTACGCTGAATGGAGCATCATCAGCTCTGAGCACACCTATTTCCTAGCAAGCTACAGGAGCATAAGCACAATCTGCCATCATGTAATAAAGTCAACACATTAGCGTTTAATTGGATGGAGTCATTTACACAGCAACAACAAGGATTAAGACAACAGCCCATTTTCTTAGCGCTGTAACCAGCTGGCTGCACTGCAGGAGTAGGAGGTAGGTGCCTCATGCACCTCCTTTTAGTCTGCGTGTTTTGTCAGGTAGTTTAAGAAATGAAAAAATCCACTGTTTTCAGACTGAGCTCGCAGGGGAGTCACTTGGTGCCCTCCAACTCCTGCTAAGCTGCACTACACCAAGACGCCAAGAGCAACAATCCCCATGGCAATTCTCAGAGTGGCTTTTTGCACGGTTCCATCTCCGTGTGAGATGAGTGACGTGGAGTGACACAAGGTGCTCAGTGTCAGCAGCGACACTGGCCAACACGAAGCAGCTCCAGGAGATGACAGCCCTGCATGGCTAAGTGCAGAACTCGCCCAGTGCGCTCACAAGCAGACAGCAGAAATGACATGGTGCTTGTGGCAGAAATACAGCTTAATTCAATAAGCTGACAGGGACAAGGATTTGTACAGGGACATTTGGGGAGATGCTGTTATGAAAAGAGAAGTAAATGAAGCCAAAAGAGATTAACTAATTGTCTGAAGTTATTTGCCAAATTCAATCTCAGCGTTCCTTTCAATATATTTACAGCTAATATTTTATTCTAAATGAAACTGTTGGAATCACATCTTCTGAATTAACCCTCCTGGCTTGATTAGCACAACACAGATGAATTATTTGGTTGGATAAACATTAGTATTTTCTTTTCAACTGCAAACCTTGTACTGGTGGTGCCACTTATGCCAAAGAGTAGAGCAGTCAGCTTTGCAAACCAGACTCACTTTCCAGTAAACACCTTGCCAGTAAACTGAGTCATCCTTAGAAAAATAAATCCCAAAGTTATGCTGCCGTTGACAAACCTAACTCACTTTCAGATCAAATTAGTTATTTTGATAAGTTCTTTGGTATAATTCATCTGTATCTGGTAATTATGTTCCCTCCCAGCGTTTGCTTCAAGAGATCTATTTCCAGCAATAGCAAATAGTAAATGCCACTCAATACTACAGGCAGTATAAAAGAGAGAATCCAAAGTGAGAACCATTTATGTCCAGAGACTGTCTCTAGTCATCTGCTGCAGGAGCTGAGATCAAACAAGTCAGACTTTTCCCCCAAAATCTGGATTCTCTGGGGAGCTTTATTTTAGAATCATCGGGAAACAGAGATGAAAAGCCAAAAAGCTCAAAATTCTGAAACATTTTAGCACTTCCAAGAAGGAAGTGACATATCTAAAGAAAAAGAAAATCTTCTCCCAAACAAATATCCAGATAAAGCACATCCCTGCTCCTGCAGTTGGGGCCACTGAGGCTCCCCAGCACAGCCCCCAAGCCCACTAGTCCCTGCACCCACATCCTGGCAAGTTCCCAATAGCATCTGCCTCTGCTCAAAAATAAATCAAATTCAGCACATTTTTGCTTATGATAAATTGGCTTATTCTGACACAGAAACATACCTTCAAAAAAAAGCCACTTTGCTTTTCTCAGTGTGATTTTACTGCACAAACAAATCTTGACAGTGTTTATTGCCATCCACCAGGTCTCCAGTAGAAGAAAGGAAATTTATCATAAGCTGCTTCTTGCAAGAAGTTGCCATCATTTCAAGTTTCTTCTTTAGATGTTATTTTGTCTCTTTTCTCCTGTTGCTCTGCAAGATTTTTACTTTACACTGGATTCTATTGTTTTGCATGTTCCTGAGTCACCTATTCAGTCAGAATTTTTAGCCTGCTTAATGCTCTCTACTTAAATACACTTAAATGCATTTGTAAAGGTATTTACAAGCAGTACTTGAGATGCTTTTGTCTATAGGATTTATTTGAATAAACAGTATGGAAACAATTCTCCTATCCTCACTGAAATGCCTGTTTCTAACTCCATGCTAGTGTGCACAAGTCAGAAAACCCGGTAGACTATTCCCTGGCACATGGAATAGGAAGGTGTGTGGTTTAGGGGTACAACAAGGCCTGTAAAGCCTTGTCATCTGTGACCAGGCAAGGTAATGAGGTGCTGCACTCCCATGCACTGGGTCCCCTCTATCTGCTGCCCTCCATCCTTCCCCATGGCTCCCACATCCATAGAGTCAGGATAGGAATGGAGTGAGCAACCTGACACTGGCTTCCATTTCCTGTTAGGGAAAACTGCAGATCTGTTCTAGCTTTAATATGCGAGAAGTAAAATATACCTGGGCGTATAACAGAAGTCCCTTCTCTCTGTCTGCACTTGTCGCACTTGGGAACCCATGCAAGCAGTACATTTGCAGCTAGAGCAAATATTACTGACTGTTTTAAGCAGCTAAACTGCCTGCAGCTATCCTTAAAGATTCCTTGGAAAAAAAAGATTTAGAACAATCAAGGCACATATGGGATTTGCTTGCTTAATTTAAATCCATGTATAAGAACTACTCTGGTTCAGAGAAGAATTTCTGGAAGTTTGAAATGTTTCTAAGTCATTGGAAAAAAACACACAAAGATTGGTTGGTATTAGCTATTACAATACAGATACTTAGGTTTCCAAGGGCTTGTAACAAAGCAATAGCGACTTCTAAGCTTGCCAAAACAAGACATGATTTTGATGGGAATGACTGCCTTCATCGCACAGGGAAAAAGCAGCTTGCAACATGGGCATCCACAGGCCCAGCTCCCAAAACAGATCCCTGGGAGAGGGTAGTCCCCCCCTGGGCATCAAAACTCCAGTGTTTCCATTAGAGGCGAGACCCGCATCCATCCCCAGGTGCTGCCTGGGCTCACCCAGCCACCATCTCCTCCATTGCCTCTATAGCAGTGGTCACTTCTCTTGGCAGGTGAGCTATTCCTGCTCACTTTCACTGTCCCTCAAAGTGACAGCACCAAAACAAGCATGAGTTGAGGCTAAGCTGAGCACATCCTGGTTTGTATTAAGAACATTGTCAAGGCTGCAGTGGGATCGGCGGCCTTTTCTTGCCTGCTTAATAGGCTTGACATGGCTTGGAGACAGGCTGTTCAATGACCCTATTCTGGAAATAATGGCGGAAAAAAAAAATCAGATACTTCCCATTTCTAAGGGCCTAATCAAAGACATGTGTCCTGGGCTTCTGGTGCCCTCTCAGGGCTTGCTAAAAATCAAGTAACTGCCACAACCAAGTCAACCCCTTCCCAGCTACAGTTGCAGAAAGACTTTGACACCACTGACCACAAAAGACGATGCAAGTAATAAGCATCTGTGCCTCTGGTGTCTTAAAATAGATATTAAACACATGCAGAAGCAATTCTGGTAGCCTGTGCAACAGAAGTCTGCTTCCTACAGGTTCCCAAACAGTTTAGAGATGATGAGCTGAGCATCTCCAGCACAAAATAAGCCAAGCCTTCTCCCTGCAGGAAGGCAAGACCCACAGCTCTTCAAGCTACTTGCCAAGCTTAACTTCTCAGCCCTTGTCTAAAGTGAGGTCATTGGGAGCTGAAGAACAAATAGCTATGGGAATTACTCCGATGTATGTATTTGCAGAACACTATTTGGTTTGGAGCATAAGTGCGGAAGAATTGCTAAAATCTCATAATTGATAAACATTTGAGATATTCAAAGATATGTGCAGGGGTAGGTGGATAATCTTTTAAAAAATCCAAACAAGTAAATAAAATGAACGTCTTGCCCACAAGGCCAAGATAACCCATAAATCAGGGTTCTTGATCTCACAAATCAAAATAAGCACTAAAGGAGAAGTGTCGAGCTGTTCACTCCTGCCTTTCTCACCACCATGCCTCTAGCTGCTGATTCTCTGCATGCACTGGCTGGCTGGCACACGGATCCATGCATTATTTAGGGACTGTGCACACCCATGGAAGACAAGTCTTTGCCATGCTCATGTCTCCAAGCTGCTTTGCTCAGAGATCCCCTTGTTCAACCCCGCAGAGACTTTGAGACTGTTTGCCTCCAGACCATAGCATGGGATGCACCAGGAATGAGGCACATCCAGCTGTGCCATGGCAGGAGCTGAGCAGCATCTCCAGGGTGGCTCCCGCAGCCCTGGAGGCATCACAGCAGCCAAGGCCACCTCAGCCCCTGTGTCCCAGGCTGCACGTGCTCTGCTTTGCCTCCTATGCACCACCATGACGGGTTAAATGCCTTGAAGTAACTTGAGCTAAGAAGTGCTGCTCACCACACAAGTGCTGTAGTTCCCTTTCATATCTTGTGCAGAAGAGAAAATCCCTATTAGCCTCCTAACACAGCCAAAGCTGCCATGAAAACTGATTATTTCTATTTACCCTCATAAGTAAATAGAAAGGCTGCTTACATGAGCACTTGGAGGATCTGTGAACATTTTAGCACACTGAGCCCAGTGATGCTGTGATGCCCAAAGAGCTTAGGCAGTGGATGCCCAACACCTTGGCCTTGAGCCGACTTCAGCCCCTGATTGGAGCTGGACAAAGGGTAAAAACTGTTATGTGATTTTGTATGAAGGCAGATATAGCCCAAGCTGGCAATAACAGCAGGCCCAGCCACACCGCCAGTTTGCTCACTTCTCATTAAGTTGATAGCAATTTCACAACGGCCATTAAAGCTACCCAGTAGTTGCCTTTCTTTTTTCTCCAAAGCAAAACACTAACCATCTTTCCAAGAGCAACGCATTAAAGATGCAAGTTGTGGTGCCTTCAGGATAAGCTCAACGCATCTCCAAAGGCCTTTGCTCCATTAGGCAGGGTTCAACAGTGTCACCATCTGTGTCTGGGCAGCCAGGACATCACCCATGTGACACTGCAGCCAGTCTTTGCTCTCCTCCTCACCACAGCCTCCAGTCCCTACAAGGCCGGGACAAAGCCCACTTGTTGATCATGAGGCTAATCGATTTTGCTGTAATCGACAGTGACAGAAGTAAAAAGAAATTGCCTCGGGTAAGCAAGGAACAGCGGCCTCAGTAGCAGCTGGCTCTGGTCTGCACTTCTGGAAGCAAAAGCTGCATGGAGCTCCAAGTGAGACAGGCACACTGCTAAGTCATCCATTTCCACAAGTAATTTTAGACAGATCAGCAGGGGCCCGAGACATCTCAGAGACTGGAAAACCTGGGAAGATACAGGTAGAGCAGGATGCTACTGAAAATGGAGAAAATGCACCCAAGTGAGCTCCAGGTTGCCCAAACTGTGAACATAGCCCTCCATAATAGCTATTTGAGGACAAGGTAAGGCTGGCTTCAGGCATGAGGTGCCCAGGAAGGGTCAGTAGAGCCCTCTGAGGGGTCTCATGTGGCAGGGAACATTTTAGGAACCATTAGACCCAACAGGACCCAGCTCACCCAAGGGAGGCTGCACTAGCTCCAGGCAACACAGACATGCAAAGTCCCAAAATGGACCGTGTTGCACAGGTGAGTACTTGGGTATAGAGCAAGGTTTGGCATACAGCACCATCAGGCACCATAAGCCACCTGGAGACCCTCAGGAGATGCCCTTGTCTTGTAGTCTACCCAACTCATTAGCAAAAAACATCACCTGGAATCCTGTATATCTGCTTTAAACAAATAAACCTAATACCAGACGGCCAGATTACCACTCCCAAGCATCTTTTAGGCTGAACATTCATGTATGCAACACCACTGTTTTATCAAGGCTTATAGTATTAAAATACCTATGGAAATGTGAGGAAGAAAGAGCCATTTCTGCTACAGTCATATTACACAAAGCTACAGCAATAATTGCAATCAATACCCCTAATTAATTTGTAAATGCCGATGAGCATGAGACCTCTAGCCCAGCCTACGTAACATAAAAAACAGCTCTAAAGCAGCAAAGGCTGGGCTTTATAAGCAAAACTTTTCTAGAAAAAAAAGCTTAATAATGGTCATTTTTATTTGCATCCTGCTGTCACTCCAGCGGGTGCAGTCCAACAGCAGATGTCCATTTTGACAGCAATGTCTACTTTAGGATTATTAAAAAGTAACCAATTCATCATAGCATTTCAGAAAAACGTATCAATTTTAGAGCTATCAGCTCCCTGGTTGCGGATCACAGATTTAAAAGGCTACCAGGAGAACAAGATGGGAAATTGTTACTTTGAAAATACAGTGCATTCAGACATAGCAGTGTAACACAATCAAAAAAACAGGATGTGCCTTGATAAAGGCTGTTTATTTGCCACCTTATAGCTGGCCCGGGAGCTGGGGAAAACACTGGCTGTTTGCAAACATAACTTTTCTCTCTGCAAACTTGCCATATAGCCTTGCTGCGCTGTAGAAATAAGGCAATGAATCCACACTGCAGTTATCTGAAGACACCAATTCACCTAATTTAGCTTCTTTTGGTCCCAGGAGGCAAAAGACTTTATATCCACTTTACAGGAGAAACTGGAATAACAGTGAAATCAAGCAACTTGACAGAGGATACTTAGTGACGCTTAGTGACATTACCAAAATAAGTGACACCAGAAAATAAGTGGCATTAATAAAAAAGAGGCTGATCCTTGATCTACTTTTTCCCACTATGAGCCATGTTACCTCACTAACAGCAAAGAACTCAAGAGTAAGGAGTATGTGGATTAATACTGCTCACCTCTTGCAAAAATCCCTTGCCTTCCTTATTTCCTCCAAGGTTTCCTCAGCAGACGTCTGCAACCCTGGCTGCTCTTTATCAGAGGGCAATATCTGTGGTCAAGGACCTAACCTATCTCTCCTTAACACCACACAGCCCATGCATTTCTGTACAGCTCTAGGCAAAGCAGTCCAGCATGCACAAAGTGGTAGCAATGGCCCAACAGGTCATCAACAAGCCATACTGGTCATCATACTGCTCTGTTATTGCACACTTCCAAGTCTATCAAATCTAACATATTCTTTGCAACAAGTGTACCAAGCTCTGGAGCTCTAGTCGCTCCTGGGGCTGGGTTTTTTTTTGTTTGTTTGTTTGTTTTTCCTCCTTTTTCCTTCTCTTTTTTTTTTTTCTTCTTCTTCTTCTCTCTCTCTTCCCTTTGGCTCTTCCTGTCGCAAGGGTTTGACACATCACATTGCAGCCCTGACCTGCCACTTAGTGCTAACACCCACATTACAGCACCCAGCACATACCAGAGAATAGATCTGCCAACCCTTACACATGTTGCAGGTACAATGTGAACATCAAGCATCTGAAAAAGGAGTAACTGTCAAACAGCAGTATAAAAATCCTTTAGAGCCAAGTTCTTTAAACATTTATGGCTAACTGCTCTACAAGTCAATTGCACTGTTTATATTACCAAATGTCATATCTAATTCCCTGTTATAAACTCTTGAAATAAAATTATGCGATAATTACACAATCTGTTTGAAACCTGACAAATATATTCCCAGTACAAATGATTTATGAAGATAATGCGTCGCTATAGCATAATGGTACTTCTTAATGGAAGCAGTAAAGCTGTTTCCTATGCTCCGATAACCACAGTGATTTCTTACACAACTACTGATTAAGCAATAGATAATGTAGGCATGTCGGAAACTATAAATGCTACAGATTTGTTCCAGGCAGCTCAGAAGTTACAGCCTGTCTATCTCATCAGCCTGTTAACAAGGTATGAACTTCATTTGGGCTTTTTCTTGTTCCTACCCAATTTAGTGCCACTGCAATAGATTTATGCTTGGAGTAATGCAGAGTTTGGTCTTTTTTGAGAGAATTGCTCTTAATCAGAAAATTAATGGCTTGGCTAGTCTGGTGTGAGACATCAGTGATTTAGTTACCTCTAAACACCTTCTTTGAGGATCTCTAAGACACCTCTGTACGTGCTCGGTGCTCCTGTTCTTCCCCCAGCCCTTGCTCAGCAGCACCATAAAGGGAGGCTACTGCCCTGCCCAGGGCTCCTTTCACCAATACTATAAAAACACCTTCTTATTCCACATTTCCCAGTCTTAATTTTAGCTCACGACATATCCTCCTTGTTAGCACTGAAAAGCATCTTCTGAAGCAGGGATGCCAAAGAGCGCTGAGCCTATGGCATTAAAAAGAAGTGCAGGAAGTCTTGATCTTTAATTTCATTATCTGAAAGCATTACTGAAGTAGAGTTGACCTCCTACAAGCTCAACATGTTTGGGCTGATACCACTAAAAGGTTTGTCCAAGCAAAGCATTACACTCCTTGCACGTCACTGCTTTGTCTTCCAGTAGAAATTGTCTGTAAAACATTGATAACTGCTATTGCAGAGTAATAGATACAATAGAAAAGAGCTTCAATAAAGAGCTGGATAAACAGCTTATACAAGTAGCTTATATCATAAATCAGAAAGAAAAGATGGGAAGGTGCTCAAGGGAATAAAAAAATTATTCATTTTTCCAGGTTTCAGAGCAACCCTACCTGCTAAACACAGTATTATTTTCATACTCTTTCATTGTGTTGATGCACTCTTGGAAAAAGAAGCATCTTACTTGTTTCAGCACCAGTAAAATTAATATGTATAGCAAGCAATCACGTTAATTGTTTCTCTGTTCAAATCTAATACTGGTGAAAAGTTAATAATTTAAATGAGACCCTCAATTTCCTACACATTCCTGCAGAGACTTGAGTAATTGCTTTAGGTTTATTCATCCTGCCAATCCGTGCTTCACAACACTGATTTCATCAATGGGCAGCTAAAAACAACAGCCCTGCTGATGATTTTTGCCTGTGCTACCTGTGAAATGTCATTTTAAATGGCCAAAAGATGGCCAGAAAAACTGCACTGAAGGCACCAACCTATAGGGATTTTTAATTCCACAATCGTCACTTGAAGTGGAAAGGTTACATCTGTATAGAGACACACCCAAAAAAGACAACTACAACTGATTGATGCGCATTTCAAAAATACATCTCAAGTGAAAAATGAAAGCTTTCACTACAACAATTTTCCCCCTCAATTAAATAATTAGCTAAATGTATATTGAGTGCTTCATTGCTGCAATTACGATATAGTTGAGGGATTCCTACTTATTTTTCCCTCTGCTTTTGGGAGTAATGCTAGGTGTGTAAAACCCAAGCATTCAATATTTAAGAAACAGTGTCAGATGGACTTAAAGTAAAGTGGTGAAGGTGTTAAGACCTAACACTTAGAAGCATCAAGATTGTGCATGGAGTCATCACCTCTGGAACAAACAGATGCTGGGAACAGATTAGAAAAGATGAAGCCTTATAGATCGAGACACTTGGGCTGACCTATGGAAAAGCAATAGCAGAGTTCAGCACAGAAATTTCTTAACTAAAATCAATCCTCTGTAAGTTTGCTTCTTAAGTAGTGTTTCTGAAAGGTCTCACCAAAAATGCATCATACATCCTGTTTTCCTCTATACTATCTTTTCAGTATTTAATTTGCTTAAAGGATACACAACTCACCTGCGTTACTGACACTTTTACTGTGACACTTTCTATACAGCTATTGAAGAGGAGTCTTATGTCAGCACACATCCTCACTGCACATGTGTGTTTTATAGCAATATTGTTTTCATTTATAGCTTTTACAGGATTAGCCAGCTAGATGGATGATTTTCATAGCAAATGTGCATTTTAAACCAGACTTAAATCTCATCTAAACATAAGACTGGAATAACACCTCTCTTCACCAGAAGGGCAGCCTTGCCCACCACCTCAGCCCTCCACCACGTTTCTCACGTTTTGACCCCCATTCTCCTGGCTATTTCTGCAATGTTCCCTGAGTATTTCCTACGTTCAGAGCCTGCCAGCACCAGTCACAGGCCTAGGGACTGAAACCAGAGATGCTCTTAACTCTGGGGTTGTGGGTTCATACAAGATCAGCCACAATCTCAGTCTTGATCCATCTTTAGATTGAATCACATAATTCCCATTACGCTTGCTTTTTCCATCCAGCAGTAAAAAAAGACTTGTGAAGGCTGGTGTACAGAGAGCATAGCTTCATTACAAGGAATGCAACCTGAGATGAAGCAGAAAAATATTATCAAAACTCAAAGCAAAGGGGTGGCTGGAAGGTAAGAGCTTTATCCCCATGCTTTGCAAGTGCAGGCCTTGATCAATGTTCAGAAAGTAGAGCATCATTTGTTTTTCCAATTGGTTTACCTTTTCTATTTTTTTCTTTTAATTATTCAAGAAATTCTGTAGTGATACTTAATCAATTCCTGTCCACCAGAATTTGAAATTCATCTGTTTCGCAACTAGTAAGTTGCCCTCAATATCTTACTGACATGTTCAGCAAATGAATTTAAACGCAATAAAAATGTATATGATAATGAAGCCACTTTTTTTTTCTGATTTAATCAGAATATTTGTTCTATATAAATCCATTAGAAATGGAACAAGGAAGTCTATACTTTTGCTTTAAGGAAACAGCAAATTATTTCATCATTTCATGCTGGAGTTGCTTGACTTTTCTTACAAGCAGCCACTTAGCACCAAGCTTCGATCTGATATTTTCCTTGGACAACTGTTTACAGCACTACCATATTATTACAACACTTTGCTAATAAGAGTCTTATTATTTAAAAGGTATCATATTAAACACTGCCTTTCAACTTTAAAATGTAATCATAGCTTGGTTTAGTATGTAGAGACCCCTGAGTGTAAGGGTGCGTGCAATCCAGCCTTCATTACCCAGACCTGAGTGCCCATTTATCAGTACATAAACATTTACTGTACGCTGTGAGCACTGATTGGATTTTGAAATGAAATTACTATCAGTAAAGAAATCCTATGGATAAATATGAACTACCAAATGAAATTATTCTCATTCTAAGGCAGAAGATACCAATACGTGAACTCTTGTCCTTAGGCAAAGCATTTCCAACCAGCACTACCGATTCCAGGTGTACCACAGTGCCTGCCTACCCAAACACCACAAATGTTTTTGGGCTCTAACCGACCACCTTATACTTGCTCCCCTACCTATATTTTGATTTTTTAAAAAAAGTCTTCCCAGGTAGTGTACAACAGATATTTACAAGGCTACAGTCATGTGAAAGATTATATCAAGGTGAAATACTTCAGGAAATTTTAGTTATTTATAATAAAATTCAATATAGGCTTTTAATGACAAAAGAAGATTGGAAAGTCTCTTATCCATATATGAGCTTTGACTCCTCAAGATAGGGCTGTTGGTATATACTGTAGATTAATCATCACTTTTTTCCAGACATGTCAAGAGACCAGTCCTAGAAAGCCAATGTTGACAAGGCTGAAAAATGGACTCTAATTAATAGTGCTGCCACATTATTCTCAGTAACAGCCTCAGAGAAAAGAAAAAGCCACTTCAGGGGAAAAAGCCAACATATAACTTCTCCATTTCCATAATGAGCATCTCACTGCATTTGAGAGGCAAAATACCCAGTGCCACCATTCGCTCAGTGTGCACCGTTACCCTATTGCACACCTAGGGAGGTGGTAACTGGAGTATAAGAAATCCTAATAGACAGCTAAAAACTCTCCTTTGGTACCATTCAGGTCACTGCCAAATAAATTAATGGCAATAAAAATCAGGTAAGAATAGAAAACAGGTAATAAAAACAGTATTCAAAGCTGAGCTCACCAACATGAGCCCAACTGCCATGAAACCAGGTACCACTTGCATTCAAGTGCATCAGTTTTGGAGCAACGTGTCTGGTTTCCCTTCAGAAAAAGAAAGGAGTCTCCAGGCAGATGAAACTCAATAGTGAAATTCATTTTGATATAAAGTGGTATTAACTGGGGTTAACCCCTCTGAAAGATGTCTTTTTGTGCCAGCATAAAATTTAAAATTTGACCTGCACACAGAATGGGTTATAGCTTTAATGGGAGAGTTCTGGGAAAAGTGTAGCACTATCCCAGCACTCCTACCTAAGCTGTCCTGCAAACATTTAATTTATCAAATACTTTCAAGCCAGCATACTGCACTAAACATCTTTAATTTATACGGAGCAGATTATCATAAAAGACACTGAGACAGCTTAAATTTAACATGTATTTCTGATTGTGTCATAAGCAGTTACCTAGAGAAACAATGCTCTGACTTAATTAGAGAATTCCTGCTCTACACATTGGCATAAATGACATTATAAAGGCACACCTCATTAAGACACCTTTAGGAGGAGGAATTAGATTCTTTTCTGCTTCAGCATGTCAAATTTCATCTCAGTCCAGCTTGTAAACCATGACAAACCTGAAGATAACTCCAAGAAAATTTGGAAATGATCCTTAACAAAAGAGGTGAAGAAAATAGTGTTTCAGTAGCCTTAAGTTTCAGGTAGTTGTTTTTATATTGCTTTCTTTTAAGCAAAAAATAGCAGAAAAGGTACCTGGGAGCCACAAAATCTCCCCAGGAGCAAGTCCACTGCCTCGTCCCAAGTGCCATGCTAGCTACCCCAAGCAAGCTCTACTCTACCCATCAGGGATATTTATTTCCCTTCTGGTCTTTTCCTTTCTCCAGCTGCAATTCAGCTGAATTGCTCAAAGTTGCTATTTGTTGCTCAGTAATAACTCACCTCCTCCTGACTGATAAATACAGTCTTAGCCACTTGTGCTAACATGGGCATCCGACAAACAACTTCCAGAGCAATACAGGAGCATGGGGAGGATGTTGTTGCAGATAAGTTTGACTCATCTGCTTTACACGTGGGAACAAAACACTTGCCAAGCTAACTCACATTGCACGGGTCCTCAAAAACACCCTGCAGCCAGGAGAACTGGCGTTAGGACCTTGCTTTGAGGTTGCCTGAAGAGCCTGCTCAGGGCTAAAGGAGATTTCAAAGGAAATCTCTGCTCCAAGCACTCACTATACCACCACTATACATTAAGATTTAAAATTCACCTGCAGGAAAAAATATATACATGTATAAATATATATATATCTGTGTGCAAAGTCTGAAGAAGCCAGCCCATTCTTTCTGCAATGTTCAGTTTTAAGACATGGCTTTCATAAAGAAATGAGGAAACTAAAAAAGTATCTAGTGCTTGACAGCAGTTAGATTTTTTTTTTTAGAGGGGCTTGTATGAAGCATCGACCTTCCTTGTCTCTGATATACCTGAAAAATATGCATTTAAGAGCATTCACTCGTACGAGGAAGGCTTCAAGTTTTTAGCTGCCCTCTCTGGGCTACAGAGCAGAGAGCATCACCACTAAGACAAGCAGGAGCTGCCTGTGAATGTTGCAAGGCCTGAACACCCAAAGCACCTTGTCAAAAGCTCAGTGAAATCCCTGCTGAAGGCACAGCAGTGGTCAAAATGTCTAATAAAACAATTGTATGCTGAGCAAATGAGAGAGAAAACACTGAAATTAGAATAATGTACTCGGATCAATATTACACTTTGGGAATGCAAAGAGCACCGAGCAGCCTAGCTGCAGAGAGATGAAGCTTGAGCTTCAGTGTTTTACCCAGGCTGCAGAAAGGCACAGCTTATGGAGAGGGGAAAAAAGCACAAATAACCACTGCTTTAATTTTAAAATTGCTTGTTCCCCTCATCACAGCAATGGTGCGAACCTGCGCAGGGAACAAGTGCTTTGGTGTGTGTCAGCACCTGCACGGCTGCCCGAGCTCTAAATCCTGTAGGTAGAACATTTTACAGCTTGAACCGCGTGGAATGGATGCTGGGGAGCAGCAGGGATACCAGGCTTGTCGGGAGAGCTGACTGCGTGCGTGGCACATCTGTAATTGCAGTCTGGCCCCTGCTCCAAGCAATTCCCAGCCACCACTTAAGAGAAATATTTCCCTCCCTTGCTAAGCCAACTCCATGAAAGCTCCTCGGGTTGACTCGGCTCCCCCCAGCACCGCATCCAGGGTGGGAACTGTGCACACCCGCACAGCTGGAGGGGGCAACAGCCGCCTCTCCATGTCCTGGTGCCCACAGCTTCCCACAAGGTGCTTGGAGGACAATTTTGGAAAGAGATATTTTGACCTGTGCAAGCCACAGGGCTGTTCAGACCACATAGATCCTTGAGCCATCTTTTCCATAAAAAAAAAAATAAAATAAAATAAAATAAAATAAAATAAAATAAAAATAAAAATAAAAATAAAAAAAAAAAAAAAGAAGAAAGAAGTTAAAGCACTTGCAGGGACTTTTGTCACCAGCCCTGAGAGAAGCGGCCAGCAGCTTCCCTTCCAGAGCCGCAGCCACACAGAGCCACTGCTCACATTTAAGGGAGAGGTGGCTTGCAGGAGAGAGCATCTCACCACACTAGCACACCATGTGTGCTTATCTCTTAAGATATCGAATTTTTAGTATGGGCAACTTAACCCCTGGGTTTTCGAAAGAAAGAAAAGCCGAGGCCATCACACCTCCCTCTGACAGAGCCCTGCTAGCTCCAGGGATATCCTCAGATCCTGCGGTACTCGGCGGGAGGCAGAGGTGTCTGCCCAGCTGAGCTCCTCATCACAATAGCATCAAATGATACAACACACTGAACAAATCTTTTTTGGATAAAAAAAAGATGACACCTAGACTTACAAATCCCTGCTTCCCTTCAACCAGTGCAATTCTAACCAAGAGAGAGAAGACTTCTAAATTCATGTATTCTGCAACTTGATTTTGTCGTTATGCTTCTCCACACCAGCTTCTCTGCCCCCACCCTTTCCATACTGGAATTTCCTGCCACCTCACTGCTTAAGATCACAAGCAGAGCTAAAACAGAAACTTGGAAAAGCTGAAGACATTTTGTAGGCAATGTCAGGAAAGCTTAAAGACTTAAAGCATTTAACCAGAAATAGATTTACTCAACAGAAAGAGGAAAAAAAAAAAAAGCAGAAAAACATAAGATAGAAAGCTGTTCCCAACTGTAACATTTTATATTTGAATTGCATCCCATTCGCTATTTCCAGCTTTAGGAAACAAATTACTATACCAGCCAGCACAAAGCTGCAGCCATGCTGCAGACACTTAGACCCAAGAATTTCTACTGCTAACTTACTATAGAAGGGTTTTTTATTAATCTATTTTTTTTTCCATGAGGTAAATTGTTTTGTCAATGTTTTTATTTTTTAAACAAATACTACAATTCTGTACAGAAAGAAATCAATGTCTGTTATAATGAGTTTCAGGATAGCAATCCCAATACCAAGAAGTAATTATGGTTTATTAGATTTGCTCTTTTACTGGAAATGCCCACACTGATGATAAATTGTTAGACCACTCAGCCCAGATGCTAGACCACATTTTACATTAGAAAAAAAATGACAAGTTCAGTTATACTAGTAGTGACATAATGTCATCTCCTCGCACTAAGCAGCACTCTCCTTCCATTGTAAGGGAGGAAATATCTGAAAGTTTTGCTTCTGTACAACTAATGACATAAATTAAGGTCTAAAATTTATTATTTGAAAGCTTAAAAGTCTTTTAATGCTATACTTCCTCAATAACTATTTTAACTGTGTGACTATTGGACTTGTAGCCAAAGGTACTGGCTTCACAAAGATATTCCCAAACCATTTCCATGGGTTATTTTTCTTCCAAATACAGCATTTGCATCAGTGAAAAGAACTGCAACACACTAGACTGTTCAGGTGTTATTTGTTTTGAGACAATTTGAACAAAATTGAAGTGACCACCATTTCCATGACTTGCAAGGTTTTCCTTTTTATAGTATTATATTAGAAGGAAAGAATAGAAAATATAAAAAGGAATTAGGTTTATTCAAGCACTTTTTTAATGAGTAATGAGCTTTGAGCAGTCCTTTTCAGATTCATTCAGATTTATAAAGCTTGTAATGTAAATAGGCTCTATAATAGCACGCACATTTAAAGAAAGTAGACGCAAGGGGACTGAGTATGGAATAGCAACCAGTGCGTTACACAAAGCCATGGAGCAGGCTTGCCCAGTCAATGCACTGCTTTCTAGCACCCAGGGCACCAGAGCCATGCAAGTCCCATGGTTTTCCTACACTACTTGACCACTATGAGCCAGGAGATGAGTCCCATGAGTCAGCCACAAGTCACTATGTGCAGTTACACAACATCCTCCCAGAAAAGATGCACATCTAAGCAATACCAAAAGGCCACAATTCAACATTTGCTCAGACATTTTGGGTATTATATAAGAAAATCATATTTTTTTTCCCCTCTTACCTCTGCCGAGGCTGGCTCGGCACAGCCAATACACAATGCAGATGCTCTCACATCTCCATTGCTCAAAGCTCCTGCTTCTCTAACCTCTTTTCTTACACGTGGAGCCACACGCAAATCTCACACCTAGCAAAAAACCCATAGGTGGGCTGAGATGGGCTTATAAACTCCCCAGTCCTCCCTGTTTCTCCCAACAGCTGCGCTGAGATCCCCATGCTGCAGGAAGGGAGCTAATGGCCTAATTGGGAACAGCCCCAAGGGCAATCATCTCATCTGCTCCTTAGGTGTTACCAGGCTCGTTAGGGACAATCAAGGAATAAAAGACCTAAACTCATCACACCTTCAGTCATAGGCAAGAAGTGAAGGTTGTTTTCTTAAACCCAGTTTTTCAAAAATCCCATTTTGTGAAATGTCACAGAATGACATAGCATAAACCAAAGAGGGAAGAAAGCAAAAGAGCACTTTAAGCCACAGGGCAGGGGAACAAGAGAAGGTGGTCACCTACAGCCAGGTTCTAGCAAGGTCACTCCAGGAGTGCTCACTGGTATACAGATATATATTGTTAAGATAACTCTCAGGGGATGATAACGAGTGATAGCAGAGCTGACATCCCAGAATGAAGTGACCCAGAAGAGGTTAACAGCTTTCCAGGCTGAGTTTAGATCCAAATGGAGATCTGTATCCAGAAGACAAAGTGTCATGCTATTCCCTGAATCTTCATTCCCGTGGCAGTAACGTGATTTAGGGACCACAGGCTGCACAAGTAGAAACTTATCAGCTTGTTAAATCTCAGCTGAGATTGCACTTCTAGTTGTTTACCTATAACCCTTTGTTTTTAAATTTACAACTAACAGTTTGGTCTCAAGTCTTTTTTAGTAAATCTCCTCCATGCTTTGTCACGCAGGCTGCATGGGGTGAAGCAGGTTAGATGAGCCTGGCAAAGGAAGAGCTCTCTGGAAAGAGTCAATCCAAGCAAAGCAATACGTGGGTCTGCAGACACTCCTGGGCAGGCTGTTTAAAAAGAAAAGGTCTGGGAGCCTTTGCCTGGGGTCCTGCTCACACAGGGAATTGCATCTGCTCAGCAGGATGGTCAGCTGCTCCAGGTGGCAGCTCCTGGTCTCCAGCTCCTCTGTTGTCTCTCATGGGTCAATTACCTCCTCTCTACCAAAGCCACCAGCTGGGGGAGTTCCTGGAGCAGCCAGGGATGTGAGGACTTAATCGTGCTGATCATTTGTGCCAGCACAGCCCCAAGATCCCCCTACTCTATGATTGTAACCACAGCACCAATCTGAGGCCGGATCCCAGGGAAAAGGCAGTGAATCACCAGCCAGTACAAGAGGGATCATGGAGATCCAGGCCTCCCACAACCAGGAGCACGATGGAATCTCCTTGTCTTCCCGCCCACTGCAGGGACACAACCCACCCTGCTGTCCCAGCCACCTCCTGCACCACCAGCCCAACATACTGCACTGCAGGCACCACCATCTCCACCACTACCAGCGTGGGCAAGCCCTAGGTAGGTAAAGTACCTTTTGAAGATGCTCAAACAGTGGATATCTCATTGCAATTCATTTACTGAATAATTTAGAGCATGATTTGTTTCATACTTCTGCATCCCTTGCCACTAGAGACATACTGTTTAGGATGATCAACCCTTCTGTCTTTGCAATATGTCCTTATTCACAGCACCTCAGGCTGCCATTCTGGCGTAACTCAGAATGGATAGGAGCTGGTGCAAGGGGTGTTTGCCTGGAAAACCTCCGAGGAATACACAAGTTTCAGTGCTTTGGGGGGTAGGAGCCCTTCGTCATAGCAAAAGCCCCAGTTGATTCCTAGGGAATTCAATGCTATTAAATAATGCATTTCCGAGATCAGAGGCAAGAAACAGCTACTGCCATAGATCGGTCAAATTTAATCAGAAACCTTCATCAGAAGGTAGTGATGGCCAGGAACACTGAGATGTTTCTCTCTCAGCATTCTGAGTTCAACAAACTTCTGCTGAATCTTCGGCATGGTTCCCAGAGCAGAATGGAACTGAATTCTAGGTAGATCCTGCCAGGATCCTTCTCTCTTCGATCTGCCACCGGGCAGATTTCCTTGGAAAAGGGTTGTTATCCTTTTCCAAGCTTTATCTCTAGTCTTTGGCAGCCATTCCCGAACTTCCATGTTTTTGCTGTCCCATACTCAGGATAATTTGTTTCCAATCTTGTAAGTTAGAAAGGCTCACAAGTGTGGTCAGGTTCCTATGGGCTCCAAATGCTTGTGGAGGTGGAACTGAGACCAGAATGGAGCTTTCTTTGTTTATATTTTGTTTTATTTTTTTTCCTGAGATTTCCACTTAGTAGGCAATTTTGAATTATGTCTGCCTAACTAGTTCTTTAAATTCCATCATAAATGTCCTAGAGCCTCCCTAGTTCAAATGGAAGAGAGACATGGAGAAAGAAGAAAACCCCGCTGTG
>JAVCKT010014973.1:0-19676 GCA_032273925.1 Rhynchotus rufescens
CATCCTGCTGCAGAGGAACCAATGACCTACTATAAAAATCCTACAAAGAGCTGAATGCACAGCTGCTGGTACCACCTCTCAATTCTTTTTGTCAAGAGAGGAAGTACAGAGTGATGGTGAGTTTTCACATGGATCTGTATGTAATCATTGTTTTATTTAAGTACTGAAAACAGGGAAGAGTAGTTCCACATAATGCAGTACTGGTGTAGATACAGGAAGAGAGGAGGAATATAGGTTTCTGGGAGCATGTAAGTTACTATAGGAATTCTTGAATGCAATACGTTATGTCATGCTTTGTGTGAGGTCAGGTAATGTGGTCACTATGGAGATGAAATCTATTATTATTTTGTGGAGGGACAGCATTTTGCAAAGACTCTGCTACAGATTTCTCAAGGCAGGCTGAATCTTTGGGCAGAGATTAACTTTGGAGGTTGGACAAGGGAGAAATTCATGATGCTAGTGTTTGCAGAACAAATTACTAATTCTTCCTAAATTCAAATCCTACTTATTCTAATTACTAATTCTTTTTAAAATGCTTTTTGAAGTTGAGGACTGGTGCTTGTTATCAGTGAATATTTTGTTTCTTACCTGTATGAGAAGTCATGTTTTTTTAAAAAAATAATGTTAGGGCACTGGTGCCCTGCAGAAATTATTCTAATTATTGAAATTTTGCAAACACTATCAAAAAAATCAAAATTCTCTCTTTTATAAATTCTCCCCCAAGTTCCTGCTTATGCCAAAGTCAAATACATTTTACTTGTAGATCCATTATTATTTAGGTGGTGAAACTGTAATTTCCTGTTCAAAAAATAAGCTTGATGCCCTTTTGCATCAGTGTTATTATTATTAAAAAAAAAGTTTATCAATACCATGAGAGACTGCAGAATTGCAGGTGACTTCCTTGCATGCCAGGGAGCATTTTTACTGCCCAACCTGCACTAACAGGTGGCCCTGCTGAGGGAGGATCAGGCCCAAGCTTTGAGAAATATTCTGCAGCTGGAGCTGGGGGATGCAGCACAATTTCTTATTTGTCTGTGCCACCAGAGGGTGCTGCTCTGTGCAGTAGGCCAGGGAGGAGGCTGGAAAGAGAAGAATGTGAGAGAAAAGTGAAAGACAGAAACCAAACCAGAGAGCTTTCCTGTATGTCAGGCCGCTCTCCAAGCTCTAAAGATGCCTGGCAGCAGCCAGTTGTTTACTGCTATTGGAATGAATTTTTGTTTTGTTGGCCCTGCCTGCTGGCTATCTCTACCTGATAAATGCCAGCTAACTTGAAGAAAATACTTGTGGCCATATGGATCTGCAAGGAGAAAAATGTCATCTCTGTAGATAAGGCAGTTGTTACATCTCAGACTAGCCATATTGAAAATAACAGTCAATCTGTCTGTTAAAAGCATGAATCTATTAAACTCATGCTCCTCAGCAACGTAACTGGATATCGTTTAGCAGAAGAAATTTAAGGCCAAATGAAGGGGAGTATTCACCTGGGAATCACACCTCTTTGCTTATCTCCTGTGCTTTGCAGTGTTTGACCGTTCTTCCTCTCCCCATCAACTGCATGCTTTAATACCTGATGTCCCACACATCTGTGGGGGTTATTGTACACAGCATTATTTCTAAAGACATCTCTTGACACAGAAACAGTCTCTGGGAGTAGCATTCTAGGTTGAAATTAAGCCTCTTGGAATAAGCGAATACCAGAGTTTTATTTCCTTTTAAGTTAGCAGATAGTTTGTTCATTTTGCCATGGTTTGCTGTCTCCAACCAGATACAGGGTAGATACTTCTTATCTTCCTTCCTCTTTATATTTCCTGAACTTATATTTGCTTTATATTTGCTGAACAGAACAGAATGGAATATTAAATCCTGTTGTAGTGTACCAGAACAGAATCCTTGCTCAGAGATGTGTTTCCTTCCCAGCAAAACTAACTGTGGGGTTAATGCAATGCTTGATGAATTATGAGGATTGTGCATCTTCATAGCATTTACTTTGAATGTTGTGCAAATACGCTGCTTATTTGTTCCACTATTGAGGTACCTCTGTTTTATTTTCCTTGTCAGATAATCTAAGCAGATATATTGCAACTCAACAATTGGAACTGAGACTATTCAAAAATAACTGGGAAATATGGCCTTAATATATAACCAAATGACAAGCCTTCCTCATCCCTATGTAATGATGAAGTATAGGCACAAATCCGGAAGTTTTTCAGTTGTATCTTCTTGAGTTGGTGACTTGTTTCAGATTCTCATATAACTAAAAATGATCTCATGTTTATTTTAGAAGAATTTTCTTTCACATCTGATTATCTACAGCATTAAAGTAGCATTTTGCATTCAGATTTTTTTTTATGAGTGGTTCTCTCTAAACTCTGATTCCCTGTTATATCTGTACTGCAAAGCTAGAGGCATTGACTCCTAATATGCTTCTAGATACCTGTATAAATCTGGCTCCAATTACTTTATAAGCACATGAAAATAAGCACAAAGCATCTTCTAATTCTTCTCTTTTCTACATCCTACACATCATAATTTTGAGAGTTTGCCATTAGCTTTTTTTCCTAGTCAGTGTCTCCAAATCCATGCTTTGTGTATATGGATCTGTGTGTGTGTGTGATTCTAGTGTGCCCTACCTTCACAAAGTGGTGCAAATGTGGATTTTTTTAGTGAGCTTCCACTGAATTTGACAACAGGAAGACGATCTGGAACTTCAGTTCCAGAGAATAGGCAGATGGATCCTGAAGAGAACCTGCTAAACAAGAATATATTGCCAGATCAGCTTGCCTTTTACTTAGCATCAGACAACCCACACTGGAGCATGCCTTTGGGTATCATACTAAATCCATTCTGTCAGTCATGGAATATCTCTCAGTAAATGTGGGTTTGATACAGTTCTCTTGGAGAAGAGAAATCTGGGATGAAAAGCTCAAGTTGCTGTTTTGCTCTGGATTTTGAGATTTATAAATTTTCTGCTGCAGGTAATCGAGTGAATTCCATAATCCTGTCCAAGGCACTGGGGAATCTCTGTCCCCAGCATACAAATCCTCCACCATTTAAACTGGGTATTTCTTTTGTTGTAGAGGAATATAGCTGTCACACTGCAACATAATACTACGAGAATGAATGTCCTTAAACCAGTTCAATCTAAACTCATGAAGGCTTTGAAATTATGAGCAAAGCCTTGAATTTAATCTGAAACTGAGTTGTAAGCCAATTAAAGACAGAGCTAAAGGTGCTTTGGTGATTCTGTATCACTGAGTAGATGGAGTTAAGGTTTCTTTTTGTTTGTGTTTTTTGTGCTGTGGTATCATTTCCAGCTCTCCCTGGGTTGTAGAAATCAGCATAAAAACTGAGTACAATCTGGGAGACCATCTGAATATGAATAATACTGAAGGACTGAGGAACTTGCAGAAACAGTTTTCAGGGTAAAAGAGGAGTAAGTTCATATAAAATTGAATCTTTGATTAGTCTTAATGACAGTGATGGAGGATGGATGACATTATGGAATTACAGCCACAAACTGAAGCATCAAAAGTTCCACAGGAATTTAAGGAAAAAATTCTTGACAGTGAGGATGGTAAGGCACTGGAACAGGTTGCCAAGTGAAGTTGGAAATCTTCCAAACCCTCTTGGACACAATCCTGTGCCACATGCTCTAGGTGACACAGTATGTGTAGTGAGGTTGGACTAGATGATCTCTAAAGGTCCTTTCCAACTTTAAGGATTCTCTGATTCTATGTTTCTATTAAATATGAAACTCTTCCTTGCTATTTTCAAACCAGGCTCTTGCAGAGACTGGGCTTCTGCCAACTTTTCTTCATTCATTAGCCTAGCGCTTAAAGAGCTAGGTTATGGTGTTATTTGCATGGGAGGTGAAGATGATGTAAAGATGGGTGCCATATATGTACTGTTGACAAGTCAGTTTATGGTGCTACAGAATCTTATCTAGAGACTTTACGTAGATATCGAACAGGCTGGGTGAGGGGAAGGAATCTTACGGTATTCAATAGATGGAAAAGGTTTTGGACATTAAGGAAAGAGTAGGTGCTTATCATAAATCTCTGATTGTACAGGAGATTTATTTAAGGGATGTCTGAAGATTCACCAGCTCATTTCCATTAACTACTAGTCTACATCTACGGACAAATATTTATATTGCAAAAAAAAAAAAAAAGGTGAGCTGCCTGGAGATCCTGCAGCTATCCCAGATGCTTGCTGCCTATCCTGTGATGATGATTCTTGCACTCATTGCCTTGCTTTTAGAAAAGGAGGTCCAAGGCCTTCCTCTGCCAGGTGTAGGCTGTCTGATCAGTTTTAAGTGCTGAGAAGGGTGGAGTGAACTAATCCAGTTGACTTTGCTTCAAGTTAGAGAGAGCATTGACTAGCCCTCTGCAGTGGCTTTTAGGAAGGAAGGACCAGAGGAAGTGTGGCTGTAACTTTTCCCACAGATCATGTCCACAAGGTTTGTCAGGCCTAGTATTGTTGCCTGTATATCCAAATTTGGGCAGGGCATGCATGTTGGATTGAGTACATCTACTGGAACAACCTATGTTACTGCTATTTCAGGTTTGTTCCTTTGGGTGAACAGGTACTTGATTCTTTTGTGAGTAATAAATATGTTTTAAATACATTTTAAATATGTATATGAGTAAAAAATATGTATAAAGTGTTTGTTACATGAGCAACTACAATGACATATTTGGAGGAGTGTTGGTCTGCTGTGCAAACAAGAGCTCTAAAATGGGTACACGCTGCGGTAAAAAACTAGCTATCTGTGAGTTCATTATTGTTCAAATACTAACAGTCTCTCTAAAAGACTTATTATGGTAGTATGCCACAATGGTTAAAGATGAACCAGTAAGTTACAAGAAAATATTTAAGAATATCCAACCAGAGGTAAAGAAGAAAGTTCTTATAGTCAATGCATCAGTTAAAAATGGGAGGAAATAGAAAGTAGGTGTGTAGATGTTTATGAAATTCTGGGATTCTTGCAAGATTTCCAGAACAAAAAATACAAGGCTTTCGAAGAATCCTTAACACATATGTTGACAAAATTGAGCTAATAATAAGTCTGTCTGTGACCCAGTGAAAAACGTAAGTAGTAAACATGGTAGTGCTTTAACGTGGAGAGCTAACCATACCCACTGCTATAATTTTCAGGCTGGGAAATCATCTCTCCATTACAGACTTGTTATCTGTGAAGACTGGTGAGAGCAGTAAATGAACAGACATTCAGGAGCCTTCTTGGCATCACTGAGACCATGTGTAGCTTTTCTGAAACACACAAATGAGCAGGTTTAAAATTCTCCCTTCATCAAGAAAGAAATCCACCCTTTTAACTAAAGCTGCTGATTGAATATATTACAGAAAACTATTAAAATGGACCACCGTAGCATCTGAGTCTGGCTCTGAAGAAGTTCCCTAACTAAGTGGACATGCTGTTTCTGAATTGGGCTAAAATGAAGCATCCTACCTTAACAGCAGTCCAAAACTCTCATGGAATTTGGACCTGTATCCAAACTCAAGGCACAGGCCCCTCTGTAAATAAAAATAACTAGATCACAAGCTATTTTGGGGTGGTGATTTTTAGATGATAAATGGCAGGCTTACATAGATTTTTTTTTTATTCCTGTCATCTGGATGCTATACTCCTTCCGAAATTCTAAAAGTGCTTTTGTCAATTCAGGGCCGCATAACCCCAGATAAGAAGTGGAGACTGTAGAACAACCGACACTCTTCAAAGTAAACATTATTTTTTGTTGTTTTTTGCTATTTATTGTTTGGTTTTTAGTTGTTGCTTATGCTGATACAATTTCTGTCATGGCCTCTGATGAATAGCATGCAATATTAGTTCAGGATAAGGGCCAACAGCATATTGGAAAGGCTCTGTAAGATTGAATCCCCATGGTTCTGACTTGCTTTGACAGGGAGATGGTTAAAAAAATTGCCATACCTTGTGCTACTTGCATACTGTCAAAGATGCTAATCCTATCAACTCCTTTCTTCCCCCAACACTGCTAAAACAAATCAGTGTTTTTGTTCTTGTTTTTGCTGTTTTTTTCCCCCTGTTTATTTCACCATATCTAGCATAATGATATGAATAATTGGTGTTCATGAGAATGTGATGGGATACAGAGGGCTACAATGAGTAGGAAGTAAATGAGGAAACAATATGCTGGGACACGATTGTCAAGAGGTCTAAGTAACAAGCGATAAAGCATGTTTTACATAGTCATGATTATTGCTTTCTATTATGTCCTACTGGGAGTGTTTCTACTGTGCTCAGCAGATGGATGGCAGGAAATTTTTTTTTCTGTATACTAGGTAAGAGAATTTTTTAGCTCAGGAGCAACAAGTAACCACCTACAAATTTCAGTTAATGCAGAGATCTGGACCTGTCAATTATTATACTGTTGTACTGAAGTGAAAACTGATTTGCCTAAGATGTCACAGGAAATTTCAACCTGTGCCAAGGATATAAACTAGATCTTATGATTCATAGATCTGGACCTCAGTCAAAGGAGTTTTCTTCCCCTTAATGTAACTGCCTGCCTTCTCTTTGATATTATCCCATCCTCCCCTAGTCACTGGCTGACATTTGATCCCTGGGACTTTTGTACAACATCCAAGACCTATTGTATTGAGTCAAGATCTAATGTGTTATTTCTGGCCATTCTAATTTCCTTTCAGCCCCTGGCAGTTCTAGGAGGCTCACCCCAAGCCAGGCTGCGAAGCCCTTAGAAGAAATGGCCCACCTTGGTGGCACACCTCACGGCCTAGTGAAAACTTACCTGAACCAGGAACAACAACAGCTGTGTCCTCAATTAAAATCTCATGTGGAGGATGACATATTGCCACCCACATGCTTCCTATGATTTCTGTTTGAGCACAGTATCTTTAGCTCTGCTTTCTAGAAAGTTGCTTTCTATGGATTTAAAGTTCCTGTTTACCTCAGTATGCTTTATTTAGTGCTCATTTCAAAGATTCTTACCGACTACTTACCTAGCCAAATCTTTTATTCCAAATTAAATTGATATACAGTAATTTTTTTTATTAACATTATTAGATTCTCACTGATGGGTCTTTTTTCCCCCCCTCCTTTTCTCCTTTTGCAATTGTTCTTTTATACAAGGGGTACCATGGACCAAATTCAGCTCTGACTTGCATCTGAAAGGCCAATGGGGATGCATATATCCACAGCACTGGAATTAATAGAATGTTCAATTATTTCACATTTTAGAAAAGTAATATGGTCTATAGGATTAATGCTGGGAAATGTATTTTAGGATTATGTAATTTCTGAATGTATATATCTTAGTGGTGAGGGCTTTTTTTTTTTTTTTTTGATAAAAATCTCAATCTGAAAATCTCCTTGTGTAGATAACCCTTTCTTACTAGGTAGGATGGGAAAATGCATTTATCAAAATAATGTTCCTACGAAGGGTGAAAGTTTAGTTTTGTGGAGAATTTTTAAATTTCAGAATGTGGTTTGAGAATTCTTTAATTTTTTTTACTTACAATTTTATATTCTTAAAATCAGTAGTTTTAATTTTGAGTTATGGTCTTGCAGCTTATGTAGAGCAATGAAAACTAAAACAAAATCAAAATGAAAGTAAACTTTATTTTATTTATTTATATATTAGCTACCTTGCAGCTTAAAGATTCTGAAATGAAATTTTTCATGTGATGCAAAATGAAACGTACTGGAACTCTGTCCAATGAAATATACTGGAACTGGACCCATGGAGCTCCTGGTGTGGACAGCTTTATTGCAGAAAAAGAGCATTCCCTAACTGGTAAAGAGGAGTGATTCAATGCACCTCCTCTCTGTGGGTGGGAGGGGAAGGAGGGAAAGGAGGAATAGGGGTTATTCCTTTGCAGTACTCAGGGCTTTGGGTCAAGAATTTAAGTCTAAACTCACAATAGTCTGCTGTGACTCCACAGACAACAACACTGCTTGTCCCCATCCATCTGTGCCAGGAGTGGATTGGTCTGTGATTTGGTTTGCAAAAGAAGATGGTCTCTTCTGTCCTGCTTAGGTTAGGATCTAGAGAGCATGCTCCTTCCTTGGCATCTCACCAGCAAAGATGTGGAATCTACTTACATTTTCTCCTACTTTCGCATTAAGAGTTCTTTTTCCCTGACTTCCTTCACCACAGTCGGCAGTTGGCCTTCTTTCTAGTCTGTGCTGGCTCAGAATGAGGCTTTCTGTGTGTTCCTCTTAGACAATGCAACTGTTTCAAGTACATCACAGGCAGGCCTCTATTTGGATGAATATCCTTGTTAAATATATACGAATCACAGAATCACAGAATATTCAAGGTTGGAAGGGACCTCTAGGGATCATCTAGTCCAGCCCCCCTGCTCCAGCAGGGACACCCAGAGCATGTGGCACAGGGTGGCATCCAGGCGGGTTTTGAAGACCTCCAGAGAAGGAGACTCCACAACCTCCCTGTTCCAAGTGCACCCTCAGGGATTCAGTTTGGACAAAGGCTCCAACGGGGATGTGGTGAAACACGTTTCTGGTGCTGCCGGAGCGTCTCACCCATCGTTCCTCGGCGCCTGCCCCATGAGCATCATCCGCTCTCACCGCCCGCTCCTCCTCACATTCCTCCCGTCTGAGACACCACAGGCTTTATTTGTTTTAATCAAAGAGGCCCCCCCGACGGATAATTATTAACATATTTAATTATTTTTACACTGAGTCACTTGGCTTGGGCGTGGAGCCATCTCAAGCTTTGTTAGACTACAAAGAGCCAGACCTAGGGCGTCCGTGCAGTCCCCAAGCGCACATGGATGGGGATTAGTCCTCCTGCCCCATGCAAGCCCCCGCCGGGCTCCATGTGCGAGGTGGCCCCACATCAGCAATCAGAGCGTGCAATTAGTGGTATTTGTCTGAGGAAACTCATAACTCTGCACTTGCACATGATTTATGAGGTTCCCGGGCTGGCCCGCGAGCTGCGATCGTTCCCAGCCCCGGCAGTTCACGGCGAGGCTACATCGGGTGGTCCAAGGGGGACCCAATTCTCCATTCCCTGCCTTTCCTCAATGAGTTCCCACCAGCTCTTTGCAAGGAAGGGCAGCCATCCCTTGGCAAATCCATCTCCCTGTATCCTCAGTGCGCTGCTTGGCATCTACATGGTGGCATCTCCTCCCTACCCAAGCCTGCAGATACACAAAACCAGGATGGGGACTCAAGGATACATGGAGGAGGCCTTGGCAGGGCTGGGAATGGAGGGAAAAAAAGTCTTCTGATACCCTAAGTGAATGTTGGCCTTGTTGAAATCCATATTTAGGATTTTTTTTTTTGGTTAAATACAAATATAAGTATTTATGCAGCGTGCATGAGAAAGAGGTTGAAAGAAACAAGTTTTTACAAACTGCACAATTTTAAACAGATCAGATCTTTTAAGAAAAAACAGGATGCTGATGCTGCTTAAAAACGACAGAAGATCAGGGCTGGTCTCTGCTTTCCTTAGAGAGAAAAGGTCAGAAAATAGTGATCAGGCTGTTCCTGCTTAGCTTGGGCTTTTGCTCAGAAAGCCTAACTTTCTGGGGTTGAGTGAGCCCCAGAAATCCAGGAAGGACGTGGGAAGAAGTGCCAGAAAGGTCCATATCTCATGTTTGTTCCTATCAAACTCCTGTTTAATTTAAGTTAGTAAAGGAACAGCCATGGAGCATCATCCCAGGACTTATCCCACTGTCTCCATGTCCAGCCTGACAAGGAGACGTCTCTCCTTGCACGGCCACCTCCACCACGTTGCAATCGCTGCTCTCCAAGCCAGCCCATTTCTAGCTGCATTCAGGGTGACACAGAACAGGAGGATTAACAGGACCTTTTGACTGATGGAGCAATTTTCATTGCTCAGTTGAGGGACCATTGCAATTAAAAGAAAAAAAGAAGGATGACAGAATTCAGGAAAAATCAGGTTATTTGTGACCTGTTTGGGCCTCCTGAGCTGGTTTGCACCAGAAACTGCCCTGGCAAAGTGAAGAAGAGGGATGAAAGAGCCGGATCGGTGGTGCTGTCATTGCTCCTGATCCGGGAGCAGGTCCGTGTCACTGCAGCCTGCTCTGCTTCCCGTGGCTCCCAGGCCCCGTGCAAGGCACCAGACAATGCTCCTTTATTGCCAGGCCAGAGCCAGGAGGGGAAAAACAGGAACATTAAAGCACAGGCTAAATTAAGCCATGGAAAACCACAAAAATCAGTGCCTGCAGTTCCAGCAGTGCAAAAACCAGTCCACCGACTTCCCCTTGGAAACCAATGCAGACCTGACCTGGGTGGGAAAAAGCCTGTAGTAACCATCCCCCTAATGCACAAACAATTTATCTGAGTGCAATTTGCTCAGCTCTGCAAAATAACAAAGCTGAGACGCTGCAGGTAAGAGTCAGGCCAAGAAGTCTGCGAGCCTCATTCACTACAAGTGAGTTTTGGCACAGTAGCTACTTCACACCCAATTAATTACTTCAGCACCAGATTATACTTGCAGGCTCCAATAGAAGTGATAATAGGAACCAATTAAATTAATTTATATTTACTTTGTAAGCATATTTTCCTTTGGTAAATCTTTGCTTTAATTTGACAGATTGGACTCCAGCATTTTGTTTTCGTTAAAAGAGATGGTCTTGAATCCAGAGGAGCAAATCCGAACTTGTAAAGCCAAAAAGTCTTTCCCTGTTGGGTTAAAAAACATGTAGGGCAGGGAATTAAAACATACCAAAAAAAAAAAAAAAAAAAAGTATGCATGTGCCCATGCTAATAAAAACACATTGTGAGAGGCACCAGAATGGGTGACTTGCTAGAGGAACATGAGCATCTTTCCATCACTGCTTGTGAATGACAAAGATCCTGGGTGAGGCCATGTCTGTGGGATGAATCAGAGGTTTGTGCAACTTCCTCCAGGAGATTTTGCATTTAACCCTTGCCAAAAGTGCTGGACAAGGGACAGACCTTAAAAACTGTCAGTGGGATGGGGTATATTGAGGTCTCCCTGCTTCCAGCACTGCAAAGTTGAGGGCTTTTGTTAACCAGTTAACTGAAACTGGTTAAACTGGGATGGTCCTGGGCTGTTATATCTTTGGCATAAGCCTTAGAAGGTGGGATGTCACTGTTGCAGGTTGCATCCTTTGCACCTGGTTGGGGCAGCTGTGCATGCAGCACTTTCTTCCAGGGACAGTTTAAGGCTATTGGTGTCTGTAGCAAACTCCTTCTAGGATAGCTTGGCAGTGCATGATTTATTGGATTGCATTTTCTCTTTGGTATCTCCGGGAACAATCTAATAAAACAGAGTACCACTTAGCTAAAGAGCATTTTGCTAGAGATAGTCTGAAGAAACAGACCTGTGCCCCACGGAGCAATACTGTGAGCTTATATCCCCCTTAACCGTCATTCTGGCCATCAGCTCTTCCTACCTTTTTTTTCTATGCAATTCTGTCCCCAGCCTCTCAGGATTTACAGAATGAAGAATTTGTTTTCATCACCCTAGCGAAATCATTCCTGAAAATGTTGAGGCAGCTTCTTTCTTGTCTTCTCCTGCCTTCTCTTTTCTTGGGCTCCTACTATAGGGGAATTGTGACGCTCGCACAACTGCCTTCTCCAGCCTCCAGCTTTGATAGACCCTTGAAACACAATTCACACCTCAAGCAACCCCTGGCTCTGTGCTGTGAGCCTGGAGACGGTATCCGTGGGAAACAGAACCGGGAGATCCACCTGAGCCCTCCACTTCTATAGGAAATGTTGATGTCTGGTGCCATCAAAGTCAGTTGTGTCTTTACTCTGACCTCCACTGAAGTCATTACATCATGGACCACACTAACAGCAGCAGAGCTAAGAGACACCCTAGATGAGAACATGGCCTCGTAACTATGTTTTTTTTTCCTCTTGAACCATCAGGAGAATTTTTTATCCAAGCTCCAATAATATCTCTTAGTGCTGATCATAGTGGACTAGATGTTTTCAGCGTAAGTGCAAATAACATGGTTGTCCTGGTCCTTCCTTGGTGCTCTGCCTACATGGATAGGTGCTATCTTACTTTCACCTGGCAAGATTATGGACACGATGATGGGAAAAAACTTCTCCTTTCTTGCTTTGCAGTACAGCTCACCAAAGTTGTCAAAGAGGCTTTGGGGACACTTTAATGTCTTTGGAAAGCACTTGAGCTCTTTTTGGGCTCTGGAAATCTGCTGCTTCCAACATTGCTGCTTTCTCAGCCTAGCATAACGCGTGGATTTTACAGCCGTAGAGTTGCTACTCATTTTTCACCCCTGGATGGTGATTTATGTCTTCTGGAACAAAGGTTAAACCCTCTTCCTCTTCTTGTTAGTGCTATTTCACACAAATCGGTGCCGTTGCACTCAGAAGTGTTTCTTGGACAAAGTCCCAAGGAATCCAAGTTTCTCTTCATTTTGGAACTCCCACGCTTCGTATCTGAGAGATGTGCAGGGATCAGCTCAGAAGACCCACAACCAGGAGGTCTGCAGTGGGTAAGGCAAGGCAGTGGGCAATGATCTGGGAAAAACAGGGAAAAATAAACATTGTGCTGAGTAAAGGGCATAGAGTTCATTGCGGTCTAGACTTCCTAAAGTCTGTTTTAGCTCATTTCCCTCTTCTGATTTATTCCTTTTCCCCTTTTAGGTTCCACTTACTTTCCGCTGGTGACCACAAAGGACAGCGGTACATGAATGGTCCTGGTGGCCATCATGAAGCTTTCCCATGGGCTCGGGGTTTGATGGGGACATCCCTGCAAGCCAGAAGTCGGGGCTGGAGGTGTCGGTGCTGGTTTGTGCAGCCCCGGGTGGTCAGTGTCACGAACCCCCGTGCAGGCTCTGCCACACGTCCTTCATCTGCAGCGAGGCATTTAACTGCTTTACCACCACACCCCAGGAACTATTGTTATACTTGGCTTCTTCCTCCACCAGATGCAGGTTTTTAAGGAAAACTTGAAAATGAAAGCTATGCGAGCAGAGATTTACAGGCTGAGCTACCACTGAGACGGGCAGTGGGGGCCTTAGGAGATGAAATAAGTCTGCACAAATGTTTTTTTCTGCTTTTCACCCTCCACAAACTCAACCAGGTTGACTGAGAAGAGTCTCCATGTTCACCTGTCTACTGTGGTTAAATTTGGGCAGCCTTTGGAGCAAGAGATGAGACCTAAACAGACGGTGCCAGAAGAAACCCAGAAGAGGAACTACGAGGTACAATTTACACAGACAAGCATCCATGCACGTGTGCAAATGTGTGTTCACACAGAGATGTTTCTCACAGGTGTCAATTAATAACGCAATGACCATGGATGCCACAGCCTTTGTGCATCCCATCTGAAGACCAAAGGAAAAGAGTTGTCCTCCTGTTTCCCAGCGTCATCCCCCTCTCCAGGAGCCCATCCATAACTGAGGGCATCAGAGAAGGGTTTGCATGTCCCTTGAGCAGTGTCCCAGGATGTCACCGAAATGGCAATGCAAGCACAGTGCTGGTCACTTCTTCACTTGAAATATTAGTGCCTGCTTGGGCTAGGTGGTGTCACCCATTGAGGTGTTTTGGGGCTTCTGTGACATGTTCAGCAAACCATGAGGATAATACCTGCTCATTTCTATATCTTCTTCGGCCCATCTCCTTCCTTGGTGGAAGTCTCTCTTGAGTCTCGAGTCTGTCACTGCTCTTCATCTATCTCCCTCTTAAAAACTATTTTCTGTCCTAATGGTTTTAGGACATAAAATGACGGTATCAGACAACATTTTAATATGGTTTTAAGGTGGTCAAGGCACTCACAGTGGGAAATGAGATTTTTGGATTGTCTAAATTTCTGTATTTTCACCCCTTGCCTGTCTCCCTGCTTAGGTCCCTCATATGCATTGACTGCTTCAATATAAAGCTAAATTGTAAGTTGCTGAAGCTATTACCACGTCAGTTCATTCCTTTAGTTGCCCCTAAAGGAATGTGGAGAGCCAAAAAAAAAAAAAAAAAAAAAAAAAAAAAAAAAAAAGAAATGCCTGGAAAAATTCTCATGCTAGATGCTCCACCTGCTTCACTTACTGAGGGAAGGTCAGAGGCTCAAGAGGGGTAGATGTTTGTTCTCAGGAGAAAACACCCAGACACCCAGAGGCTACAGAGGCTTGTAGTCTATCAGAGGTCCAAAGCTAGAACCTAAAAGCAGACATATTCCATTTCAAAATGAGGCCCAGTGCTTTAACAGTGGGAATGATTAGGTGCTGAGACAAAATACCAATGAAAGTAGTAGATTCTTCCTCTTTAGATATTTTCAAATTGTGAGCAGATGCCTGGTGGAACAGAGGCTTTAGCCAAACACAAGTTATTGGGTTCCTTATTGGAGTATGGAATTTTACAATCCATATTATATGGAGCTCAGAATAGATGATTGTATGGCCCATTGTGACTTTAAAATCTATGAAACAGGTAGTTCTGGGTCGAAAGGAGCCAGGTTTCCTCTGGGTTTGTGTCTTGAGTCTGATTGACTTTGCTGCCTAGGAAGACACAATATCTGACCGAAGTTTTTCTCATTTAACAGTCATGTTAAAAATAAAGTTTTTACTTCCAAGCTGGATTTGTCTGGCTTCAGTGGGGTTATGGGTCTGCCTCGCTCTATCTGACTGGCTAGAAAGTCTTGCTTGTGCGACAATACCAAGTAAGACCCCTTTGGCCTTTACCCTCTGTCAAGTGTAGTTGAGATTGGCCAACACAGTCAGATGCCGTCAAGGAGGGAACAGACAAACTTGAGCACCCACACACATTCACAGCCTGACAGACTGGTGATTGTATTGGCTTTGTTTTTTCAAGCTAAAAATAGAGGATAAGGAAGAGCAACACTTAACTGAATGAAAATTTATTTCTTAAGGCAAAAATTGTTTGATTTAGCAATGACATTAGATGAAGCACTTGCTTCTGATGGAGTTGGATCACCCCAAAGATCTTCTCATGTTGCTTGGAGTTATATGTTAAATATTATGTTAAATGCTCTTGGATTTGAAAAATGTGAGAGTCATTCAGTGCAGAAATCTGGTTCTTGCTCAGTTTTCATGACAGGTTGGCAGCTCATCTCCCCAAAATAAAAGCTCAAGTCATATTCACTGTCCACATGATCGGAGCTAGTTAGGATTCAATTAAGGAACCTTCTGGGCTGTATTTTAGGAGTTGATCTCTGTCAAGACTTTACCTTGGGCTTCTTGGGTTCAAACTCCCAGTCTCTGTGTCACGCTGTGCAGAATAGCTTTGCTTTTTGAAAGAATCCATCTCCCTGTCCGTCCTCCCGCTACCCTCCCACAGACTTGGGGGTTAGCTGGTTTTTGGTATGTGGTAATAATGATTTGTCAAGATGCCAAGTTCAAAGTCACTAACCTACTGCCAACGTGAAGCCCAAGAGTGAGGTCATGACTCATCTCAGACTTCTGACCTCCCAGCCACATCCACCATTACTGGATCAGAGAAGGGCTTATTTTGAAAGGTTTTAGATTTCAGGTGAGGTCAACAAAAGATTTGGCCAGATGGAAGAAATCAAGAGAATAATATGGAGCATATTAGGGAAGATGAAAGGCATCATGTAAAGCAATCTCCTCCTTAGCCTAGGAAGAAAAGTCTAACAAGTCTAACTACCAGGGTAACCTTTTGGTAATGGCAAGTAAGTCTGAACCATCAGGAAATGTAGCAGAAATCAGACATTGTCCTAGGGAAAGTAATGCAAATATATTCAGAGTGATGCCTCCGGGATTTTCAAAAGCTCCTAAACAGAGGAGGCCTCCATCTCTTAAACCAGTGGGATTTAGGTACCTAAATACTTTTGAAAATCCCATGAGGTATCTCTCTGCACTTTAAGGAACCTGGATAACCTCTGTTTACTCAGCCTGGGGCCTCAGTTCACTGAAACTCTCCAGCAATTTTGAAAAATCTGGCTCTGTGGAAATCAGTAATATCTGCAGGTTCTGCCCAGAAGAGTCAGAGCTTTCCAGCTCGTTGGCCACCTCATGGACCTGATATCACCAGGTCATTCTTCAAGTGAGTAATGAGGTGGAGAGTTTTGCTCATAGTTATACTGGGAGCCTGTGACAGATTTGGGAAGAGAAAGCAGATTTCCTGCCTGCCAGCTCTGAGCCACTGATAGAATGGAAAAGGACCCTCCCTTCCCACTCACCCTCAACAATGTGGATTTGTGTTTCTGGCACCATCTTTTGGGCTGATGGTGAAGTTTCTGGTAGACTGGGGCATGGCCAGAGCATCCCTCTCCCTTAGGCTTCACCAACCTGTACAGCACACTTTTTGCCCCCATATGCTTTCTTGCAGCTTCTCTCCAAATCCAAAACCTTGGATTTGTCCACTCCCAGTGTTCCAAACATTTGGTGAGTCCACCATTGAGGATAAGGCAGTCAGACTTCATTGTTGGCTGTGTTGACATAGGAACTTAATGTGTATATTCCATTTATTAACAAGATTACATTAGCACAAGGATATGTACCGGATTAGTAAGATAAATTACACTGAGGAGAAACCAATACATTTACTTCATGAATAAGATCATGGAGATATGTGAGATCCTAGTGCCAAGGCAGAGCACCACAGCCCCGAAGTGTCTCTGTTGCACAGTCCACGCAGTCTGGAACAATTCAAAGAGGAGATCACATTTTCCATTCTTTGGATGCTTTTGTCAGTGTTTTGGACACAGAGGAACATGGGCAACGGTGCTATCACTCTGAACGTGATCTTATCTGGGCCATTTTGGCTCAGAACTGGATTGCTGCTCTTTATGGGATTAGCATAGATGTGTGAATATATTAGTATAAACACAAATGTTGTTACAGGCATAAATCAAATCATGCTTTTGACTTTTCCATACAAATTCATGTGTATCGTAACCAGCATCTTCGTTAATTCAATTGTTTCCTGGAGTTTTCACAGGCCCGGGCTAGAAATAAATCACGCTTTGTTGCAGACAGAATGGGACATGCAAAGGCTGCGGATGTCTCACAGTTCATCCCTGTGAAAAGCTGCTTTTATCACCTTTTCCCCTGACTTCTTGTGGAGCAGCTTCCAGGCAGGAGAAGGGTGTGATGCCTCTGGCAGGAAAATAATCATCCGTCAGGGACGAGCGTCGCAGGTGGTTTGTGTATAACTCATGTTCTCACCAACACGCTCTCCTGAATAGACGAGCGCGCCACGTCTCCGGCAGGCGACCGCTGGACCTACACCAGCAAGATAAGCAACATATTTGCTCTTGGGATCCAAAGAACCTTCAACCTGTTGTGAAAATAGGACTATAAATTATAGTGGAAACAAGTTTTAGCAGGAAATGTGGGTTGCGGCGTCCAAAAATAACAGCAATAGAACTGTGAAAACAGAGCGGTTGATAGAAGCGGGGCACTTACTGAGATGAGTTTTGATTCCTGTTTTTCTCAGCCAGTATTGCCTTTATCGGGTTTCAATGGGAGCATTGGGGAAGTCTGGTCCAGTGTGTCATCTTAATGAGCATTTTGGGGATTTGGCCCCGAGTCCTGAATTGTAACAAGGTACACGGATGCTCCACAGCTGCGTCGCTCACAGGAGTTGATTTTCCTCAGCCAGAGGCTGTTGCTGAATATTTGGGGACAGGTTCATCCTTTCCACATAACAGAAGGAAAACTCCAATTATAGATGATGAGCAAATGGACATACTCTAGCTAAAGTCCTAGACACAAGGAAAAGCGGTAAATGAGGTTCTCCTGAGGTTATGACCCAAATTTCAGTCTTCAGATGTCCTTCTTTCTCCCTGGCTTTGTTCAAGGTAACCATGTAAAACATTAATCTTTCCTTTGTATTTTTGCTTAATTTCTCATAAAATGAAGATGCAGAGGTAGGATCTTCTCCAAGCTCCTCGAAAGCTGTACATTCCTGCACTGATCTCTCTCAGGGTGTAGCTTGAACTGAAAGGAGAGGGGGACTTAGGTTTTCTTTCTAAGAAAAAAATACCTGAATTACAGAGCTATATAAATGAGCCTAACCTGAGTTTTAAACAAAACAGAGTGGAAATTAAGACCCTTTGATTTTGTTCCTCCTTAGATTTGAGTGAAGAATACTTAAAAGAATAGATACAATAAAACAAAAATGGTGAGGGAATTGGTCCTCTGCCATGGTGGTTATTTTTCAAACAGCTTTAACATTACAGTAAAAAATAAACTCTATTTGCCTACTTGTTTTACTGTTTTTTTCAAGTTCTAAAACATTAAGAAAAAACAAACCCTATCTACCAATATTTGATTGGTTCCTCTCAGTGGGAAACCTTGAGAAATTCAACCAACTGCCTTGAGCACCAGTCCCTGGAACTGCAGAATCCTATTTCCCCACTCATAGCAAAGAAATGGGCTTAAAAATGTTCCCCTCTCTGAAGAGTACAGTAACAGGATTATTTTTTTAACCCAGTGTTTAAAACGTAAATGCTTTGAGCAATATTACTAAACCCAGATCGCTTCAGAGATATCTGAGTAGGAAGGACTATAAGAAGTGTGTGCAATTTTGCATCACCACCTGTCTACTCCTAGCGATGGCTCTATTTATAAAGGTAAAATTACTCACCCAGTAGCAGGATGTTTGGCACTAGCAAGAGCAGCTCACGCTTTTATAGCCAAAATGCCCTGGCAAGCAGCAAAGGCTTTGGGAAGACTCAGATGAGCCATTTTTGCTTGGATTCACTTTGGCGCCCATGGCCAGTTCATGCTGAGCCCACATTAAATGGAGCAAAAAATCAAACTATTTCGCACCCGTGCCGTGTTTTAAATGAGGCAAGTTTTCACAGCTCCCAGGCCACTTCCCATAAGCTGTTGCCTAAACTTCTGATTCTGGCACAACTGTCTCTTGGCTTTTCTACCAAAAGACGGTAGCCCATGACTGATGGTGTCTGAAATGAAAGGCTGCTCATTCCTTTCCTTGGTTCTGCTTGCTCGATGCAAGGCTTGCTGTAGGTCGCTTTGTTCTTGGCAAGAAGGGTCATTAATCATTTTTAAATTGAAAGGCAGAGGTACAGCGGTGGCTGAACTACACCATTTGAGAGGATCCAAGATGACTGCAGGCTGGGTTATAGAAGCAGTGGGAAAGCAGTCCAGATTTTTTTCTCATGGCTGATTGCTTTCTTTATACGAAACAGACATTAGAGCCTGAACAAGGTGAATCACAGCCAGGCTGAAATCAGAGTGGTTTCATCACCTGCATATCAAGTTGCATCTGCTGAGGACCAGCGTTCAGCCCTGCCACCATGGATTTCACAGGACATTAATTAACCTAGGGATCCAGTCAATACACCTTCCAATTCTGACAGTCATGAGCCTGAATGTACGAGGAGAAGAGTAACACTGCATCCTCTTGCATCACTTCAGGCTTTCCAGTTCAGTGTTGGTGCTTCACAGCACCTTAGTGGTATTTTTCTCCAAGTGACTTAAGGGTCTTCATATAAATTGTTTAGGTTTAGGATGATTAAGGGAATGGAACATCTCTCATATGAGGAGAGACTGAGTGAGCTGGACCTGTTTTCCCTGCAGAAGAGAAGGCTGAGAGGGGATATGATTAATATGTATAAATTCAGGAAGGGAGAATACAGGGAGGAAGGGGACAGGCTGTTTTCACTTGTTCCCAGCGATAGGACGAGGGGTAATGGCCATAAGCTGGAGCACAGGAAGTTCCGTCTCCAGGTGAGGAGGAACTTCTT
>JAVCKT010014978.1:0-16401 GCA_032273925.1 Rhynchotus rufescens
GCTTGAGCAGGAAGGTTGGACTAGATGATCTCTAGAGGTCCCTTCCAACCTTGAATATTCTGTGATTCTGTGAATATATTGAACTTGTGAAGCAAACTTATATGCAGCTATTTCTAAAAGAGAATATGAGGAATTAAACTGAAAATTTATTTAATTGCTTTTTCCCCTCCAAGAAGTATTCTGCTCTGCACATGCCGGCTTTTATTTCCTATCGCCTCCTTTACGGCTTTGGGGATGGGGGCATTTGTGAGCGATCGCTAATATCCAAAGCAGATCAGTTCTCCCAGGGGAAGGAGAATAATTATAAAACATGTTTTTGTTTTTCTGCATTTCCCTAACTATTTGTACAAATAAGATACTCAATAAGAATAAAGTACTAAAAGCAACTTAATAAAAGAATTGATGCTTTTTGCTCATTAGATGATAGTATTTTCATTGTTTGAACAGCTGCAACAAATGCAGTAGCAACTTGATTAGAGATACTTATTTAGTGAAAACATTAAAAAGACAAATCTGTAATTCTCACGAGTTGTGAGGATTAGTGCACATGTGAACTCGTGCAGTGTTCTCCATTCTCTTAAGCTATTGAGTATTCTCTTAACGTTCATAAAGCAAGGAGCTTGGTTAAAGAGAAGGCACTAAGAACCAGAAAATCCAAAGAATAAAGACAGTAGTGGGAAATGCTGGTAGTTCTTAGGTGCAATGTGGGAGTAATAAAAAGTTGACCTCTGAAATGTAGCTTGTGGCATACATGCAGCTGTGAAGCGATACCTGCTTTATCTGCTTTCTACCTATGCTTCTTATTTTTTTTTCTCTTTAGAAATGTTATTTTTATTGAGTTCTCTTTAAAAAAAAATACAAAGGAGTAAATTAATTGCGGATAAGCCTTCTGAAGGAATCTCTCCCAGGATGGAAGGGTTTTATGTGTGTTTAATATGTCAGTACTTTTCAAATAAGCTTTCCCCTGCTGCTTGCTCTCTGAGAAATAGAAGCTGAGAAGGAAAGGGAGTGAAATCTCCATTTAATTGGCACCTTATTATATCTCTTTCTTGCACCCCCAAAAATCTCTGGGAGAGGAATTAATGAGTGACAAACATCTCACAATCAGATATCCACCCAACTCAGAAGTGTTATATAGCTCGTATTAAGTTTATAACATTAGCAGTGAAGAAATGTGAAATAACATAAAGTCATCTGAAATAAACCAAAATGTTAGAAAAGCCTCAGAATAGTAAACGAAAGCTTCATTATTTTTTTTCATACTTCGTTTAAATAACGTAGGTCAGAATTGTTTGTCTGTACGTATTCTCGTATTTGATTAAAATCAGTACTTTTAGTAGACTTTTTAATTTGCAAAGGCATTAAAATGTTTGTGTGTGTGTGTGTGTGTGTGCGCGCGGTAAGAAATCTTCTTTAGTTTGTAACTGCAGGAGGGAAGCAGCAGCCAGCAGTGAATGCTCCTGTGTTGTACATGAGGCGTGGAGTGCTGCGTGGGCCTCTGCTATCTCATACAGCTCTGCTCTTCCAGGATGCTTGTGCAGAAACCCCATCGCACTTTGACTCTCTCTCTTCTAGTGATTATTTATCAGATTCTGCTAGCATTTAGCTACCTGAAGGCTCTGCTTTTAGTAATGACATCCTACAGCAGCACCAAAGCAAACCCCTTTTAGATTAGTCAGCAAAAGGGGAAGGATTAAAAGCCTGTGCTTCTCACTCTTACTCTTCTTGTATTTTTTTAGAGCCCTCTCTGTTGCTTCCTGTCAGCTTCATTTATCTTTTGAAGCAGTAAGTCTTGTTCAAGAAGTCTGGACTTCCTGTGCTATAATTTTTATTCAAAGTTTATTTGAAATAGTAAATGTGAAATGGGAAATGCTCCTTTGTGCTATTGGAGCAGGGAAGGGAAGTAAAAGCACCAGTAAAACACAAATGTGACCAAAACTGTTATTGCTAGAAGCTTTAGTTTCTATTTCATTCTGACTCTAGCTTAAACATATAAATAAAGCAAAAAACATATAAACAAAACTACTCACTGTAGTTTTTGGGGGAGATGACAAAATATTCCACTATTTTCCTTGAAACCTTATTGTATTTCATATATGTTTTTATTTTTAAAAATATTTAAATTTCTCTGCCTTTTTGTAGATGTGGCTGTGTTGCAGCATGATAAATAAAAGCTTCTCGGGCCGGGGGGGAAGGAATTTTTGGATGCAAAGAATTCCAAAGTCTTGTTTTTGAAAATCAAATCCATCTGTATCATTTTTAACCTAGATATTTCAAACGTGATTTGGTTTGAGAGAAACAGTTCTGTGAATGCTAACTAGAAAATACACCATCCCTCTGGGCAGATGCCATTAAATAAACATGTGTTCACTACTACATAAGAATATTTTTTTTTCTAATGTGGCATATGCATGACAAGCACAGAAGGCTTAACTGACAGACTTTTTAAAAAGATCTGAATAGCTAATTTTGTACTTGCTCTTAAACTACCGTTTGCATATGCTCTAAGTGTGGTTTGGTTTTTTTTTCTGCATAAAATTCTTCACTTTGGCTTTTAAATATCCATTATAATGTTAGCACTGTAATAAGCCACAAAAATATCCATTATCATGTTGGGACTATAATAAACCACAAAAACAGAACTGCCCTGAATCCTCTTCAAGAAGCTGATTTAAAGGAGAGTATTTGCTAGTGTAAATCATTTGGTATTAAAACATCTGACACTTGCTGGGGAGGTTCCTGATTAATCTGATTTTATTGAATAATTTTGGAGGGTTTTCTCCTATTTAGCTGTTTGAAATGGAATGGATGAGAGTAGGAAAGAGATAAGTTGTCAGACATCTAGGAAAATATATTTTTTTATTATAAATTTAAATGTGAATTTCTTAAAGTCTATTAATTAAAAGGTCGTTTCAGCACTAGTTTGAACAGTGCTGTAGTGTGATGCATCTTAGCCAAGAGCAGGAGAAGACGGAGTATGCAACCTGGCTGCTCATCCTGGTCGTATGTCATTCATGAAACTTGTGAGTTTAAGCTAAGCTCTCCAACCACAAGGCTTTTTTTCACTGTGATTCAACTCCTCCTGTTTCAATTCACGTGGCCCTGTGACCCCTTTTGGGCCATACAGGAGGTGTACAAGTGACTGTATTGTGTGAATTTGTTGCTACTGCTCCTGATCCTGGACTGCTGATAAGTGGGCAGCACTGCTTGAAAACCTGCTTGTAGCTGTTGCACCTTGCCTAATGGAGCATCTTCAGTTTGATGGCCTTCGGTAAAGCAGTCGAGGAAACGAAGGAGGTTTTATTGTACCTGAGGTGCAAGGAGAAAAGCTCTGTGCCTGACTAGCACGAGTGGGACTTGGTGCGGCCGCAGGCCTGGTTTGGTTAGGCCGCCTGCAGCAAGGCTGCGAGGAAGCTCCTTTGGTCTCAGCTTTGCCCTTAACTTGAAACTTTTCCGTGTTACAGAGTCAAAAGGTGATCCAGCAGGATGAGGCCATTTTAAGAGCTGTATTTAGAAGACAGACCATGGAAATAACAGTGTTCGTGGATGTTCACCATCAGGCACCCGGTCCAAATGACGTGGGTTTCCCGTCGGCCAGGGGTTTTGGCCCCGTGGCAGAGGACTGGTCTGTTGAGCGCTGCTTTGCTGAGTGCGAAGCTGAACCCGGTGGATTGTAACGCGCTCTGCTCTCCCACCAAGCACACTGCTTGTAAACAGCTGTATCTTTTGATGTGCTTTCGGCAGTTAAGGGCCTTTTTTACATTTTAGATCATGTTGATAGTTCTCAAGGTATGAAAACACAGCTTTGGTAAGCACAGTGCAAGAGTTGTCTGAGTATCTATGTATATGTTGTAGATTTTTCCAAGTAGTAATTGCAGGACCTACTGAACCGACTCCATATGGCCAAGAACACGTAGGCAGCCTTTAAGTGGGACAAAGAGTGTTGGAATCTTGATGAAATATGCAGTAATCGTCAAGGCTGCATTAGCTCTTTACATTATTTCACACTGCTGCTTTGAAACAAAGAACAGGATGTGGCACAGTTAATGCTTTCCCCTTGGGAATCAGTTGGAGTAAAGTTCAATTTTTAATTCAAAGGGCGAGGGAAGCTGTTATGGAATTGAAGATCTGGATGCTGTCCAGATGGGCCATAAATAACTGATCCACAAACAGCAGAAAAACTCCGATGCTCATGAAAAGATAAATGCGCACCCCGAAAACGGTGTGCGCTCGTCTGAAACGTTTTCTGATTAATTCTTCATATGCTGGGATGTTCTTCCACATTAAAGACCCAACACATTAAAGCTGTGTGACACAACGCTCGGTGCCTGTGCCCCTTGGGGTGTATGGGCAGATTCAGGCTTCCTGTGTCCTGGGGCAGGAGCGGTGCAGAAATAACTGTGAGAGACAGCTATCCAGTCGGTCCTTCGGCTCCTGGTGGTGCTGGGTTTGTCCCTTTGATGTCTATAGCCAGCTACTGTGTGACACTTTAAAGGGTATTGAAGAAGTATCGAAATGTCTTCTGTCTGTAGCTGACTAACGTACAAGACTTGTCCCCACGTGAAAACTTCTCAGTTCACACCAAGACTTGCGCTGCTCATTTCAAGAATGTGCTAAAATACAATCTGGCTGGCCAATAGGGCTGTCTTCTGCCTGACATTGTTGGCTTTTACACCAGGACGTGGAGAATGTTTTTTCCGTGCCCTTATGCCTGGTGAATCCGCGGTTCTTGGCCACAATCACTGTAGAAGGGCTCTTCTGGGGAGTAACTAACCTCCTGTAGGAGCTGGCCTGGGCTTCTTGCAGATGCTACATATTCAAAAGGTTGTTCAGAGGCTGCGAACACAGCTGAGGTGGGTTTGTGCTTGCAGGGGCTTTTGTGGTTTAAAGTAATATACTGAGGAGCAATAGTTACTGTAGGATAACCTTCTTCCTGGCAGAAGTCCCAAAGCAAAGTTGTTATTGTATGGAGGTAATATTTCAATCTCGATAGATTTGAAATTGCTCTTGAGCTTCCTCCCTCCCATTCTGTTGTTTGGATTAAAATGTATTCTGGTGCTCTCCGGGCAGGCGGCCAGTACTAAATGAGCAGCTTGCAGCAGGAAGGCTCTGGGCTCTGCAGGTCTCGGCATGCCCTTGTCTGACATGAAGGGATCGCTCCTGAGCATTCGAGGGCAGTATGCATTCCCCCATTCCCCAATTTTGTACTTAAATGTTATTCTTGAGGTTTATGTAGTAATTTTTTAAATAAGAAATCTATCTGAAAGTAGATGGAGGATGACTCGGTTTGAAAAGTAGATCGAGAGGATGAATAGTGTTTGCCCCTCTCTCTCTTGGAAAGACGTCATTTTTTATAGAGGACCAGGTCTGATAACACACTCCTTTGCTGGAAAAAAAAGGTGAGTTTAAAAAACAGCTATAGGGTGATGCCTGTCACATTCACCTCTTCTTCTGAATTTATTGTTAGCTGTTATATTTTGAAGGCTAAATAGTCTAGAGTGATGTGCTAATGAGCACGTTAGTTGTTTCTCTTCCTCTCAGCACAGTATTGTAGTTTGTCACAGAGCTCTACGCTTTTTGAGTGATTAAAAAAGGACTTTTGCTTTCATATTCCTCTTTCATAGATAGAAATTTGGATTCAAAGCAATCTTAAGTAGTCCTGTTACCAGTTTAATTTTGTTACTTTACACAGTTGTGATATTGGAGTGGGAGGCCTTCTACTAGCAGCCCGAGTGCCACAGAGCTGCGCTGCACAAACTTCCCATCCAGCAGCAGCCGGGGCTCCCGAGGCCGCAGAGCGCGGGCACGTGCCCGCGTGCTTATGAAGCCCCAAATGGTGATTCCATCTATTTGCATTTTGTGAATCTCTTTCTAGACTAATCTTTCCTTGTATCTTATTATTCAAATACTCTTCAAATATTACTCTTCATGTCTGTCTATAAAATCTATATACAAATATGTATTATTTATTTAACCTTTCTAGTGCATATAGACACTGCTGTTGGTTTAAGGTGTCCTTGTTGAGGATGAAGGGCACTGAGAGGGCATGGCTTGTTGATAATTCTGTTTCTCTAATGATTCAAGGGAGGAAAAAGCCACCAGCTACTGCTGTAATTAGGATTTGAGAGTTTCCAGCTCTAATCGCAGGTCTATGATGGGAGGACAACATAACGTGGTTGCTCTGTCTGTATCTTCTTAACCTTGTATCAGAAGCCACTAATGGCACCAATTAACCGGACCGTGGTGGGGCTGAGTCTGTGATATGATCAGATCAAAAGATCTGTAGCTTGTGATAAACATGTTGAAGTAATGCTGGTGACAGGCAGTGAGGAGGAGGAAATTATGCCCTAACTTTGAGGCCTTTGCAGTAATTTGTGTCTGATACAATGTTAAAAGGAATTCAAAGATATGTGGAGACCGAGAGGAAGATGTGTATGGGGAGATCTTTAAAAATAGAGATTTAAAAAATACTGAATAAACGTATCTTTGGAGTGATGACACCTTGTCAAAGGAACAGACATTCAAAGCAGTTCTTGTGAAATGAAAAAAATTGGAAGCAGCGAGAACATCAAGCATGTATTGCTATACACATTCGAAAATTCCTTGAAAGTTTGTAGAGAATGATAAGAATTTTAGGTATAAAACAGGGCTCTATCATATATTTTTTTCTCAATTGCAATATGACTTCTTCTGCATGCTGAAAGACATTCTGGGAAAATTAACTGCTGTTAAATAATTCATCTGTCCGCTTTTCTGACTTAAAAATTCTTGCCAAATGTAATGAAATTATTTCTCGTGCCTGAAGGTAGTAGCTTTGTTCATTTTTTTGTGAACTGCCCTATTTTTTCTCTTAAATGCAGTAGATTAAATGCTAACTGTAGGGATTTTTATTTTTTATTTTAAATAACTAATGCTGGTTTGTTGCTCTTAGATTTCTTAAAAATTATATTTAGCTTTGCTTCCTGTGTGATACTTTGCACATGATGCATCAGGAAATAGATCTGTATAGAAAACATTGACAAATATGAACTGTCCTCAAAAGTTGATGCAGCAGTTTTGGTGTTGAGGTGGGTGCTTGGGAGCAGGTAGATCCAGAGTTATTAATTGGGATCTTCACACTTACTTCTTTCTTTATCCAGCGTCTTTTCTAGGAATTAATTTTCTTTTTTTTTTGTTGTATTTTTATGCCAGAAGAACAGTATTTGGAGCAATTGTAATGTTTTTTGTTTTTGAATGCAAAAATACTACAGAGACTATATGGACATCAAATAAACAAGAAAGAATAAAAGAAAGAAATAGAATAAAAGAAAACAAATGTAGCTGTAAGTAGTGTTAATCAGACAATTTTATTTGGCAATTGCTTTTGATCAGAATAAAGAACATATATACTTCACAGATTAACAAGATGGATTTCTGTAGTAGATTTATAATCACTCTGAGGAACAAGGAGTAAAAATTAAGCAAAGCAGAACCTTACTGTCGTTTTGATTAGGAAGCCTCGTTTTCTGTCAGACTGCACTTGAACGCTACAGGCCAGGGAAGTTCTCTTGCCAAGGCAACTCAGGCTGAGCAGGGCTGCCAATTTGCTGTAATATTTCAGATGGGGACTTTTCAGTGTTAATTTACAGTGAAACTGGAGCCTTGGGGTTTTTAGACTCTGTGCTTCTTGCTTAGCAATGTACATGTGAATGCAGTTTGCAGTGGTTAAAAATTGACTTTTACATGTACAGGAGGACAAAATCTGTTGGGTATGGCTGGGCTGGTTCTCAAGTAAGCAGGTGAGAATTTGTGTATGGGTGGACCTGCACTGAAGCAAAAGATTTAGCATTTATATAAAATTAAGTGGTGTGTTTTTTTTTTTTTTTTTAACTTAAGTGAAAAAGAGACACAGTTCTTTGAGACAGTGTTTTAGCAATATTGCTGTATAGGTGACATTATTTTTGACATTAATTTTTTTGATAGGGAAAACTATGAAGTCTGTTATGCATAGGGAAAACTATGAAGTCTGGATGTTTAAGTTCCTGACAGCTGATTGATTCACTTATATCCCAGTAGCTGATACCGATCCCGCAGATTCCCGTCGTTCCCGGTCAGTGTCCCACGTTGCCCGCTCCACGCGGGGAGCAACCTGGACGTGAGCGAAGGAAGGCAGGGCCCTTGGGGGAGCGCTGCGGGATGCAGTATGTGTGCAGTCTGCATGAGGCTAACGCAGACTGATGTGGGCTGCGCGGTCAGCCCGGACCCGAGATCGGGCTTCGGGCGTCCGAGAGCGCCGTGTCAGCTCTCGTTTCAGTTAAGGCTCTGCAAAGAGCCACGTGTGCAGGTCCTTCTACTTGACAGCAAAGGTCTTTCTGGAGGATGCATAAATAGATGACTCTTATTTACTGAGCTAGGTAGACTGAATCGGAATCCATTTGGAGCTGCATCGTTATTAAGCAGTATTAATCCTTCTAATAAAAGAGTGCGAAGTCTCCTTTTTGTTTTCCACTTGAGAAACGGCGCTTTGCTGCCTGTGATCCTGCCTGGCCGCGTGGCCCCGGGAGGCAGCTGCCGCTGCAGCCTCACCTGCAGCTCGGGCGCTGTAGCTGGAAGGGCTCCTCTTGGACACCCATTTCCTTAGCCTTGCCAGAGACCATAAGCAAGCAAAGGAAGCACCATGCGATGCGGAGTTATCTCATCTTCTGCAGACGACTAAAGCTCCAGGTGCAGAACAGTCTCATCCTTTTGAAATAAGGAACAGACTTGGTTTTCTGCTTGCTCAGCTCTTGAGTAGCCTTTTGAGTTTTGGAGAAATTTGAGTAAGTCCTTTTTTTATGTGTTGTTTACCCTCCTCAGCCCTTCGAGTGGGAGAGGGCATAAGAACAATGAAGTGTTTAATGAATTAAGGTAGAAAATGAAGTAGTGAAGGGCTGTGAGGACCGAGTTCAGGCTCCTCACTGCCTTGAATGGGGGAACAAAGCCACAGAGAGGCCTGGGGAAAGTAATCTCAGAAGCATGGAAGATGAGATCTGCCCTGTTGTTATAAATATTAGATGGATGACTGTTTGAAATGGGAGAGTTTGAGTCTCTCTTGTTTTATATGAAATTGAAGTAATTTTGAGAAAAACACTTTTGCCTAAAATGTAAGTAGATCAGTTAGTCATTGCTGAATTTGGAGATGTGAATGTAAATGCCTGAGACTTCAGGGAAGGCGGGTGCTGGGGATATTTTCCCATTTAGCCTGACAAAAGGTACATTCACAAACTCAGGAGGAGCTGTGTGGGATTATCCCTGCCCTGGAGCAGGGATTATGCCTGCCCTGGGCTCCTGGGTCCACCTTTTGGGGCATTTTTGATGTTATGGCGACTGTGACTGCACAGGAATCTCCATCTGCCCGTTCAGTTTCATGTGGATGGTGTAATTCATATTGAGTTTATTGCTTGATAGGTCTGCAAGTCCAAGGCATAGACACTTACTGCCCAGGCACTGTCCGTGCTGTGTGTTTTGATTTAATTAAATCCACTTTGCAAACAGTATAGCTTTTCCCAAAAAAAGATTAAACAGGACAGTTTGACTAATTGAAAATTGGAGAAATCCTGGATTGTTTTCATCTTAAAAGATGTAAATTGACTTTGAATGGTGCATGTGCTTTATACTCTCTTATAGTTTTTTCCAAGGCAAATTAGTCCTTTCTTCTCTTTGTATATATACACAGATAAAGTAGACTTAATTCCTTGTAGCCTTAGCCACTGTCTTAATAAGATGTAGACAAATTGCACCGCTCTTTATTCCATTAATCTTTGAAGGGCTGGGGTTCAGCAATATAATAATCTTTAAGGGCAATGGGCAAGTCTGGTTTTCCAGAATGGAGGTATCTGCAGTGTCCGTGCTTCTGTCACAGCTCACCTTATGGCTGGTACAGTAAGTTGATCCCAAAGTAGCCTAAAGAGAAGGCAAAGGAGAGAGTAAGGTAGCACTGCTGGTGCCGGGTGTTTAGTGTGAGTGTTTATTGTGAGCAACCCCCAAAATGTTGTTGTGATAAAAAGATAAATGACAGATGTGCTGTTACATGCACTGTGATGAGATGTGCAGGGACGGGCGGAATGAAGCAGGTGATGTATGAGCAGTGCTTCCCTCGAGGAGCACGCGGCAGCGCTGCAGCAGTGCCCACGGCTGCGCCGCAGGGACGGCAGCTCCTGCGCCCGGGCAGCCCCAGCTGTTCCCGCGGGCGCCCTCCTTTCGCTCCGCCAGGGAGACAGGATGATTTCCGACACGGGGAATCTCCATGGCAACGGCCTGTGCAGCGGCAGAGCGTGGTGTGAGCCAGCTCCGCAGCCCCACGGATGGAAATCTTTGATTCTCTCCTTTTGTAAAGCTATTCTTGCCTGTTATTACTGTTATTTAATTTTAAAAAAAGGTGTTTCAGGCAGGCAGGAGAGATGCAAGTTATGTCGGCTTGGGAGCTCCAGAGCAGACCTGTCGCTGCTGCCACCAGTGCCTGGGAGCCTCCTGCAGCCCTGCAGCCCGTCGTGCAGCCTGGGGGGCCTCACAGCACTGGCTCTGAAGAACTGTTGCTCACAGAGCTTGTACACTGGGTTTTACCCAATGACAAATAGCTATTTAATGGCAGCAACTGTTCTGCAAAATCTGGAGGCTTTGTGTGTAATTTAGTGGGTAACTGAGGCTGAGTGTTGTGAAAAGCTCCCTCACCGTGCACAGGGTCCCGGGCACTGGGTCCTCCCAGCTCGCCCTGGTCGCCACCTTGCAGGAAACCTAGTCTCTGGAGGAGCTTGGTGCTGCTGGCAAAGATGCCCACTATCTACCTGGGCCTTTGCAGGCAGCTGGGCTTTGCATGGATCTTGCCCAGCCTTGCACAGAGACTCATTCTGCAGGTTTGGTACCTGTGACTGTTTCTTTAGAAGGATATGCTCCTTACTAAAGCTTTTTCTCATGTAGGGTTTTACTAAAAATAAAATTAAAAAAAAATAGAATTCTTTTTTTTTTTCTGGCTCCAAATAGACCTCCTTTTAGTTTGTTTGTTGTTGAATGTGGTCTTTTTCTCCCCAGGCTTGTGTTATGAGCATGTGTGACCTTGTACCCTTGTGTTTACCCTTATGTTAAAGCCACATGCGGGAGGGTGCCGGCAGCTCGGGCTGGCTCCTCACAGCCAGGGAGGGCTCTGTGTGGACTCAGAGGCCTCGCTTCTCTGGGCTCGCCGCGGGCCTCGGGCGTCAGGGCAGAGCTCAGCCCAGGCAGGTGCCGGTTAAAACTAGTCCTCTCAGTGCGAGCCCCGTTAAATAGCAGCGGGTTGTGGCAGAGACCTGCGGACACGCGGCACAGGGGAGCTGGGATCTGGGGGAGTCCCGAAGAGCGAACAAAGCACTAGAAGGTGTCAATGTGTTGGCTGTCTTCTGTGCAAAGTCTGGTTTTGAAGATGTCCCAAAGAACACAGGGTTGAGATGAGTTGCACTGACTCTTTCATTTCAGTCATTGCCATTGGTTTAGTTGCCTAAACTCAAAACAGTTTAAAAAGAAGGAGCAAAACTGAGAGACTAGAGGGGTATCTTTCTTTTGAAACATTTTGTACACATATAAATGAACTTTAGGTATGACCATTAACGTTTTTGTAATGACACTGGTGCGCTATGATTTGATTTGGTATATAAGCATATAGGTTGACATTGTTAGCTTTGTTACTCGAAATACCTACCAGGAATATTTGCTTTTGTTCTATCCTTCCTGTTAACTTTCTGCATCTACATTTGGGTTTCGTTGGGTGGTGCTTGTTTTCACTTTTTAATTGCTTCAACTTCTCTTCAAATTTTTTTACAAACAAATTGCAATGTTAAATTTGTAGCTCATTCTTGTGTAAAATATTCTAATGAATTCCAGTAGGGAGGTAGGGAGAAAATAGTAAATTAAGTTTTAAAATATTATTTTCAAGTGATGTTTAAGCTGGGAACAAATGTGTCCAGCCAAATCTTGTGGAAGATTTCAGAAAGTAGTAAGAAGGAAACTCATCTTAGATGCAGTGTTCCTTAGGAGAATTTAAGTCATGTTTTGTCAGAATGTGGCATTTCAACTACACTAGAGCAAAAAAAGACTTTTGAATGAAAATAGCTTTTTTTTTTTTTTTTTTAAGACTGAAAAATAAAATAATAGTGTGGGGCTTGCAAATAATTCAGAGGTTGCAGCACGGCGCAATGGGAAAGTGTGAAAGGAAGGAAAGAAATTATTGCTGTTCACAGAAGAGTAAGCTGAAGTTTTAAGTGACAGAAGAGAACTCCTTGGTTCCAGGAGAAGGCTTCTGAGCTGGGCTGTGTCCTTCCGTCCATCTTTCTGCAACGTGCATGCAGGCTGGCCGGAGGGGAGCGAGCGAGGAGCATGGAGGTTGCCAGGAAGGCACGGAGGGGAGAGTCTCCACAAACCCCTCTGCAGATGGGTTGGAGTTGGCCCCATTGCTTCCCTCAGCAGCATTAACAGAGCGATTAAAGCCTGTGCTGGACTGCAAGCAAATAGCGGCCTTGCCGGCAGCGCAGGGAGCAGCCCACACCGGGAGCTGACACTCGGGAAGCAGGGGAGAGGGAACATCCCAGCCCCTCTGCCTGCACTCAGATCCGTGGTGACATCTCACATAGTTTGGGAGTAAGGGAAGGCCTTTGATTCCTTCTGCTTTCCAAGTAGGATTTAATACAGGCTGCCTTTTTCCAAGAATAATCCTCGCATTCCGCTGGAACTTGCTGCCCATTTCCTTGAGCGTTTTGGGAGGCTCGGCTCCCTAGTCCGCCAGTACCACTGGTGTCTCACACAGAGGGGCAGGACCCGGGCACCTCTCCTGCCGCCGGCGCCTGGAGCCTCAAAGAGGAGAGTCAGCCTTCTCCTTGCCCATACCAGTTCAGCCAGGAGGTCTTAGCGATGCCCACAGAATTCCGTAGCGGACACAGATGGAAGGGCAGGAGCGTGTGTGTATCGAGGGAGGCTGCAGCGAGCTTGTGGCACCAGGGCTTGGCTTGCTAAAGCGCCAGGGTGGAATTGGAGAAATAAGGAAGCATCTAGGATCTTGAACTGGGATTATTGTTTCTTGGAATTAAGAATCCATGTGCTTTTTTTTTCTTCTTTGAAATTTTTGGGTAACTTCTATGTTCTTTTGATTATCTAATTTTCAATATCCTTATATCAGAGAGCAGAAGGAAGGAGTGAGATGTAAAGGGGAGTGCAAAGTTGAGAGCAGGGGGAGGAAGTGCCGGCACCTCCCGGAGTGCCCATAGCCTGGTGCAGCTTTCCTCCTGGATTCGCTATCCCTGCACGCTCTGAAGAGCAAGATGGCAAAAACCTCCAAATCTGGGCTCCTTTTTGCTCCCTAGTCAGGTTGCTTTTGGCCAATTTTCACTTATGGGAAGTGACCTTGCAAGCAAATATGAAATGAAATAGATTGAAATTGAAACAAGTTAGGAAAGAAAAGAAAACCAAACCCCCAGTGGGACCAATGATCTGGGACAGCTTCTAAATCAGGTTACTGCAGAATTTCCTGCAATCTGTTTTATGCAGCAAATAACTTCCCACTATGATGTAGCAACAGCATGAACTTAAAAAAAAAAAAAAAACTGAAAAACCCTATGCCATATTTGTGTTCATTTTACTCTTGAGAAAGAAGCAAAATCCACGCAGCAAATTGCCCTGTTTGATTTGGAGTCCTTCATGCCTCGTACGCGAGCTGCTCTGCTCGTTTGGCATTGCTACAGAAAGAGCAGAATTCAGGCTGAGCTGCACAGGAGGGTTATACTGATCTCATAGATATCTATTTAATTTTGGAGAAGTTAGGCTGATATTACTGCTTGTGTGTGTGTGTGTGTGTGTGTGTGTGTGTGTGTGTAGGTGTGTGTAGGTGTATAATTGCTTTTAAGTAAGCTTCCAAGGAACAAGTAGGTAAATATTTAGGTGGACCAAATTGTTTCTAGTGCCTTTAAGATGCTACAGAGTTACCTGGTACAGAGAAAATCTCAGTATAAATACTCAAAATGGGTGAGGAGTGGCTGGGAAGAAGGAGGGGTTATAACATTTGCAAGCATAAGCTTAAAGAAAAGAGGATCAGGGGCATATGGAGAGTGAGGCGGTGGCCACGGGCCATATGGAGAGTGAGGCGGCGGCCGTGGTGACGTTGGTTGTGAGTGGTGCGGGGGTCTGGTGCGCGGCTCCGCACCTCCTGCCGCTTCTCGGGTGAGTTGCTGCCTGCAGGCGGCCGCCTCGGCGCACTGAGCTTGGGGCCTTGCTCTGTCCCCCACATTTGCGGCAGCTCTTCCCTCGGAAGGTTTATTTGTCATGTTCTGAGGTGCAGCTCTCTTAGCTTCCTTGTCCGCTTTGCCTGAAATGTTTGGATTTTATATAGAAACCTGGGGTCTGTTGGAAAGGGAGCTTGGTGGCCGAGCACACTCTGCTACCACAGCCTGCATTAGTGGCCAGGTTTCCCTGGAGCCGCTGTGGGATTGCAGCCGCCTCAGCGTGCTGGAGACACAGCGCAGCGCAGCCGGCCCGCGCACGCCGGCCATCTACGGAGCAGCACATCGCTTTGCGTCGCGTCGCCGCCGCTCGCCGAAAGCTGCCGACCGAGTGAGCGGCGCGTGAGCCCTGCCCCCGGCTGCCTGCACTGGGAGAGGCCGCCCGAGAGGAATGCTCGAGCTGTGCGAGGTCACCATGCCGTTGCCCTCCAGTCCTAACCAGGGCAAGGAAATTAGGCCTCTAAGTGGGTTGAATCTGATTTAGTAATAAGCCAATTTAATCTCTATTGACTTCAAACACGGCTTTTACAAGGTGATCAATGTCAGTATAACAATGATTGATCGATAGCATTGCATTTAATTGGATTTTTATGAGTATAATGTAGTATTTCAAAATTAATGTACCATTGCATTGCTTTGTTACTTTTTTGACTTTTTTTTTTTAAAAAAGAAATGATACTTCAAAACACTGATTAGTCTTTGAAATATTGTTTTGGGGGCAGGGTTAATAAAAATTAAAATGAAAAATTAAATGCTTTTAGTAATTGAATTTCTGCTTTTGTATGAGTTACTTGGCAGTGCCTTTTTTTCTTGAGAGCTGTCCACATTATAGAAAAAACAAACATACACCTGCAATCCTCATCTTCCAGGATAAAGAGGAGACAAAATACCAAAGAGTAAAAGGAGCATATACAGGGCTCAGCTTGCGAATCAGAAGCAGCTGAAGTCGCGCTCCTTCCTCAAACAGTTTGACACAGTCATCTTCCCGTGAAGTAATCTCCTTGTCCCATGTGTCCTGTTTTAATCTAGCCGTCTTTCTGCAGTGTGCAGCAAAAAATTGATTTTCGGTAATTTTAATGGCTGAATAACTGGCCCTGTCCCCGAGTGTTTTTTCATATTTGCAGTGGCCAATGTGGGCCCTGAACTCGCTGTTCTGGATAATGAGTTTCATTAGTTTTGATGCCCGAGGTAAAAGAAGCCATAGGTGGGGAGAAAGGCTGTGTTTTGATGTCTAGACGTTCATTTCAGCTGTTGCTGCAATATGATACATTAAAAGGAAATATGTAACATAGCTCTGAGGAAATATGTATTCTTTGAAACTAATTCCACTTTTAAACTGCCTAAGACAGTGTGACCTGAATTATTAAAATGTGAGTGGCTGAATTTCTTAAAGGTATAACTAGTCCTGCCATGCCAGCATGGTCCTAACTTCCTTTCTCCTTTTCTCTTTCTTTTAAGTAAAATATGTCAGTTTGGCCATTGAAGCAGAACAGATCTCTTATTATCTTTACAATATCTCTGCTGGGAGACCGAAAATTTTTGAAGAATTTGCTTTGATATTTTGCTGTGCCTTTGCTCCTTGAAATTTTTATAATGGCTCTTTTCTGCTAACATGGCTGGCTTCAGAGAAATTGTGGGATACACACACTTGTAAGGTCTTAGTATCTCGGATTTGAAAATATGTGAACAAAAACCCATACCTCAGACAGACTGTGCTGCTCAGCAATGCATGTTAAAATGGTAGTATAAATCCAGATTATTCTAGATGCATCTAATTATTTTAAAATCTGGGAGATTTAAAAATGAACTTTTTTGGGTGCTGATGCAAACAACATGATAGCAAATGTGAAAACTCTTCAGTGGAAAAATGATTGACTACGGGACAGAATGGACTCCAGACGGTTCAATATGAATCATACGAAGAAGCCGTTTTATTGCAGATAACTAACCCTTATATACAATTATTCTATCCCTAAAGACGGGCGCGCACTCCTTGATAGGACAATTCTCTGCTTCAAGAGGACAGCACGCATTCCTGCTTGGTTGTCGGTTGGTCAGCTCATGTCTCCGTGCTCCCCCCTTGCATCCCTCTCTGCTTGGCTCACTTCCTCAATGGACTTCTTGTTTTTCTCTCCTCAAGGCCACC
>JAVCKT010014979.1:0-13506 GCA_032273925.1 Rhynchotus rufescens
CCCCCCCCCCCCGGAGGTGGTTTGATTTTGTTCTGTTTTTAATAGTAAAAGTAATTATGCAAAAGGGACTCAGAATAAGATATTTAAGGGGGAAAAAAGTATTTTTCAAGTATTTTGAGGATGTTACTGGAAATAGCTAGGCACAAATAAATGCTGGGATATCATCCTTTTAATCTATGTAAACAAATGTCCTCTCTGATGGGGGAGGAAATAACACATGAAAGGCAGAAGTGAAGCACTTAGATGAAGGGAGATGCCGAACACGTGCCGTGTAGTCAACTCTATACAAGAGATTCCTTCTTGCTTTTTTGGACGTGGTCTCCAAGAGCAGACTTGGTAAAAGATCTGTTCCCCCAAAGACTAAGGTAGGGCGCGATTCTTTCAGAGAAGCTGGAACTTGTTAGATGCGTCTTCCACGGATTCAGAGGAAATCTTCAACTGAGACCTCGTCTATCCGGGTGGTGAAAGGAGGTCGCTTCAGAGACGGCGCGACAGTCGAACGGCGGGTGCTGGAACAGCCCTTGGTACTTGTAAAAGAGGCCTCTCCTGAGAGATTAGATGGTGGTCATTGGAAACTTGCAAGAATTTGGAAATGCAAAGGCTGAGCTATCGAACGCAATAGGAAAATCTCATTAAAATGCTGTCTGGGGGGATAGGAGGATAACCAACACGTTCATCTCGTTAAACTGTTGGAGTGGGGAGATGCAAGAGGAGCCAGGAGGTGATTTTGGAAACTCGAGGTGTCATTTAGTTAGTGTTCGGTACCAATAAAACTGATGGCGAACGAAAAATGTGAGGTGGCTATAAAAAAAACAGGTCATTATTTTTGAAAAGTAAACTGTCTGGATAGTAACCTGCATTTCTTTAAGCCTTTGAGCAACATCACAGAGACGTGCTATTAAATGAATTATCCTTCCTTATATTCTTTGAGAAAAACTCCCATTGATACGAGGTTATGAGAGAAACTGCATAATCTTGAGAATAAATGAAAACCTTTGTAGATTAAGAAAACATACTAGAAGTAACTGCTCTATTTTTGTTGTAAGGAAAGTTGTAAGTCATGGGGAAAAAAAAGAAAATGCTGCTTTGTTTGGTTGTGTATCAGGTCTCCTTTTAAAGAACCATTATCACTAACTCTTTTTTTTTTCCTTATTCTTTTAGAAGTTTAAGTGTCTTTTCCCTATGAGCAACCGCTTTTGAAAGGAGAATTAATGAAATGTTATCAGAAGATTTGAGATTTAAAGCCTGAATTGTATACTCTTACTGAAGTGAGACCCAGCTGACTTCTAGCTCTTTCACGGGTGTATCTAATTAATATACTGGAGGAATAATGTTAATTCTGTTTTCAACTGCTTTAAGAGAGTTCGTTTTTTGTCATTTCTGAAAACAGACATTTGTGAAGTCGGTTCCTTCCTTTAAGGAGTTTAGAGAAGTGCCTGATTTGATTTGATTTGATTGATTTTTTTTTTAATAGAAGACATATGTCTTCTTAAAAATGACTTGTTATTTTATAGTTACTTACAGAAGTTCATTTGCAGCCTTGGAAAAAAAAAACAAGCAAAGCCTTAGACAAAAAATTCATTTGATAGTTATTTGCAATGGTTACTGTGAGAAGTCCTCAAAAGAAAGAAGTAGGTGACAAGGTCAATGTAGGCCCAGCTGAAATTTTGTGGAAATGTTTGGAACAACTAATTTCCAAACTCCTAGGAGTAGACTTGAGGGAAACACGTATTAGAGGGACTTTAACCACACTTTCTTACAAACCTTTCTGTTTGATGTGGAAGGAGAAAAAGTAGAAAACGATCTGCTGAGAGAGCAGGAGAGATGAAGCTGCCTTCTCTGAAGGGATGTTCTAAAAGAACAAAAGCACAGGAAGGAGAAGGATCTGATCCGTGAGCAGCCAGTGAACAAGCTTCACAAGGAGGAGTGGAAGAGCAGGAGCGGGGAGACAGCTCCCTGCTTAACTGCTCTGCGTGGAAACTTGGGGCAAAACCAAACTGCTCTAGTGCCGTCTTGGGAAGCCTCCCTGGGGATGAGACTCAGCAAGGATGTCGCCTTGTGGGATGCTGGAATCAAACCTCCAGTGAATAACTGGACTGTTTTGGGAGGTCTGAATCAGAGGGCAAAGCACCTGAGTTTGTTTATTTTGGAGAGAAGGGAGTTGTGCAGAAACAAACCAAAGCTCTTTTTCCCATTTTATTGGAACTTTTGTTGTTCTGAAGGGGCTCATTTTTGGCTTGAAGGCAAAATTATTCAACTGCTGCAAAGGCAGGTGATTACTGCTAGCAAGTCTGCCTCAGCATACCTAAATAAATAAATTGAAATGAATAAATAAATTTAAAATATTTTGGTTCCATAATCTATGCCCTCTTAGAAAAATGTACTCAATGTTGTTTCAACAGCCATAAACCTAATACAGGAATGTGTGAATGGGAAGCAGAAATACCTGGCATGAAAAACAATGTGAGGAAATGCTTCTTTTTTAATAACTGTTAAACTTTCAGAGGGGAAAGGCTAAGAGTATGAAAAAAGTTGGGTACTGCTACTTACAGTACTGATATTTCATGACAGTCACTAATGTGTTCTGTTTATCTCCTTTTTAATAGCCTAAGAACAAAGCGGTTATCAAATGAAATTAAAAGACGTGAAAGTCATGAAATAACATTACTTCTTACATAATATATAATTAACCTATGAAATTCCCTGCCAACCTGTGCTATCGAGGTCAAAACCAGAATGGGATTCAAAACTGATTAGAAGCACATTTACATAATGAGAAAATCCGCAATTATATTGTAGGATTTTCTGTAGGTTTAAAAGAGGTCTCCGGGAGCCTTGCCAACTAGTACCTAGTTGTAAAAGCTGGGATGGAGCCTTAAGTTATAAAGGGGTCGGATAATTGTCTGGCCTCCCTTGCATTTAAGCACAATGTCAGCCCAACTTCCTCGCAGGGCCCTCTGAGAGGATGTCTCTCTCTCCTGGCTATGGAAGGAGCCTGGGGAGATGAGGCTGAGAAGGGCACAAGTAAGGCACCAATAACCACCCTCTGTAAACACCTTCCCCTGGGGGATGCATGTTAATGGACACTGTTTTTGTGGATGGGGGATGCCTTTTATTTTCTTCTTTGGTAGTAGCTTGAGCAGGGCAGAAAACTGATTGTGTCAGTTGTTAAGCCACACCGGGCATTTCTGTTTCGCATGAGGACTGGGTGAGAAATGCATCCTGCATTCCGGTACCTGCACGGATTCCTTCTGCAGGCACCCTCTTCAAAATGCTTTGTCTGTTCCTCACATATGGGGTAATTCTGGTAGATTTGGGACTGTGTCACATAAACCCGCAGTTCCTTTTATCCCTGTTAAATATGATTCTAATTTGGGGAAGAGAGGATCTTAATTTTGTTCTTCAGAGTAACTCTATAATCTCTTCAGCAGTAAAACCTCATTAATTCTTATGCAGATAATCTGCAAATAGTAATTCACTTTGGCTTTACTTCGCAACAAAAATGACTGTTAAGACTGCAAACAAGTATGATTTGTTCCATTTAGTATATATTTATATTTATTTTATATATTTAGCCTATAGTATAAACTCAGAATCCAAATGTATAGGTAACGGGGACTTGTTTTGAAAAAAAATTATTACATCTTTAAAAATCTCCCAATTAAAAATACAACGGTGGCAAATACTTTTAAAAGTGCTGTTTGCAGAATTTATGGTTTGTTAACAACTGGATGGAAATATGGAGCTAAGAAACTCTAGGTAGCTAGTACAAGAAGCAAAGCACAGAAGAAAACTACAGCCGAGACTGAAGAATCAGAAGGAAAAAAATAATCATGAAAGAGAGTAGTGCTGCATTCCTGCCCGGAGTTACTAGAGGACTCCATAGGGAGGAGAAGGGTTCAGTGAACATGCTGGGAAAAGGCAGACGGGGTGTTCACGTCACGGGTCAGGAACTGCTGCACTTCTCTCCTCCTGGTTACTGATAGTTCTTGGAAAACTCCAAAGGCTCCAGAGGACTCGGGAAAGGCCGTGTAGCTGCTTTCTGGAAAATAGATGGGATGGCCTGTGTAAACGTAGGCCTGAGTGAAGCAATGGAGTTATTGAGATGGGTGAATTTAATACGTGTAAAAGACAGTAATTAGCAACCATCAGCGTTGCCTTGTGGAGAGTAAGGATGGTCGTGTTAACGAAGCGTCTCACGTAGCCTGAAGTCTGTGTGATAAAACAGTTAAATACAGCTGTGTAACGTGTTCAACTTGTGACTTGCATAACGTCTTTATTAGCCAGGTAGGATGATGCAAAATCAGTCCAGTTCCTATTAAATGGATAGAAATTTAGAGTTAAGACTTCATCTAATTGTAAATGGAGAATAAGCATTAGTGAGGTCTGTTTTAAGGAGATTGCCTTGGTAAGGTTTCGGGCTAGTTTTATTTGGCAGCTTTGCTGGTGCCGCGGAGCTCTGTTCGAGGAGTCTGTGGGCTCGGAGTAGTTGGAGCTCCCTTCTCCATGGTGTGGAGACATCCCACATGAGCTAGGGAAGACGTGTGGGAAAAGGCAGCATCCCAGGCCGAGTCATTGGTCACATCTGTCAGGAATCCCTGGGCAGCACGGAGCTGTTTCAGTTAATGTTTGCTGAAGTACTAGCCGTGGGGATTGGGGAAGGATGAAAGGGAGGAGTGATGTGAAACGGGTTGGAGCACACAGGGGTCTCCACTGAACTACATAGGTAGTTTAACAAAATTAAACTACCATGGGTAAACCCGCATGGGTTTTTACAGCTACAGGTGAAGTTGTGTTCTAAGACTGAAGGATGTATCCTAGAAACCAACTATATATATATGTATATTAAAAATGGAGGATTAATGGATCTGGTGACTTTTTGAGACATGAGTTTGTTACCTAAAAGGCAGGCGATTTCACCTCGCTATGGGTCTGCGCGCCCCACGGAAAGCCGATTTCCCCGGCATCGTCTGTCTAAATGAATGGAGGAGGTGGTGGGTTTTGGTTTTGTGTGCTTCATTTATTTTTTTATTTTAAGTGTTTATTTATTTATTTGTTTATTTATTTTAAGCGTGGAGCCTTTTGTCTTTCAGCCTATTGGGAAAAAAACAAAACGCAAATCTTGCACCAGAGGTGCGTAGGGCTTCCCTTGCAGTAGCTGTGGTCCAAAAGGACCTTTCTTTGTGTGGGTTCTTGTTCCCTTTCCCTTACTGGGGAGGCCTTCAAGTCCCCACCTTTTTCTATCTTGTGCCAGTGTTGAATCTTTTTACTATTTCTGGGGTATTCTTTATAGTTTCCATCACCCTGTTTTGCACACTGTTGATTACAACCTTATTTTTCTAGCTTAGTTGAATTGATACCAATAGAAAGTTATTCCAATTCATAGTTTTTTTAAAAAAAATGATGATAGAGGGAAACAGGGAAACTAATCTCTTAAAGATGACTTGGAAAGATTCAGCCCATGTGTTTTACTGAACCACTTCAATTACAAGCATCTTTCTGTCTCTCCTTTGCTTTCCTTGGGTCCCTTTCCTCTCTTAAAATTGCCATATAGGGTTTTAGTAACTTAATAGGGGACTGCAGAGTCATCTACTGTAGTACTGGCTTCAAGTGTTGGGTATATATTAGGTATCTTTGTTCCTCTTCTCTGCTTTTTTGTCTGTGCTATCCTTTCTTCTGCATCTCCTTTGCCTTTTCAAATACGTAATTTCTTTCAGCACGTAGAAGTTTCTTGTTTCTCTATTATCCTCCGTCCCTGAAGACCTCATGTACCCTGGCATGACTGAGTGCTGGTTGCTCTGTGTTCGTTACTTTGTGACACTAATTCTGAGCGCTAACCCTTTCTTTCTCAATCTTCCCTGCCTCAAAAGTTGCCTGAAAACACTTCGTCCATTCAAACAAGATTTCTTCATAGTAGTTTTTTTTTTTCTTTTCTGATGCTGTGGATTTGTTTTTCTTGGCTTTATTTTGCCATTTCGTAATGCAGAGGTTAAAGCTGCTTCTGATCTCTGCCGTGCAGCTTGTAGGTGCATTTTGAACAGCTGAATGTCAGTGGTGTCCCTGGGGCTGCTGTGTTGGCTTCCGCGGCGGTTGCCTGCCCCATATCGCCCTATTGGACTCCCTGTCGCCACGCTGGACTCCATATCGCCCTGTTTCTATGTTTCTGTGGGATAATAAGGTCTTTGCAAGAACTGCACGGGGATCTTGTTGCCACTTCAGGTGGTGCTCAGGAAGAGCTCTCCATTGCTCTCCATTCCTTGGTATGAGACCTCCCTAGCCTGGGGAATAAGGAGCGCTTGGCGTTTGGGCAGGGATGCTGTGGAGACAGTGCTCCAATCTGTCCATATTGCACCGTCCTCCTCTTGGGGGACCACACCACGTGGGTTAGAAACTTGCTGTTGATTTGCACCGGGGTGACTCGCTTGTGGCTTGGCGTGATGCGCCCCGGTGTCTCGGGAGCCCGGCCTTGCTGCAGCCGGAGGGGGGCGAGAAGTTTGCCCATTCTCACCAAAACATTTATCGTCAGTCAGCCTGTTCTTGCTGAACCAAGGATTGCAAGGGCAAAGCCCTCACGGCTCACGGTGTGTGGTGTCTGGGTTGGAAATAACGGCCCCGTGTCCCTGCATCAACCTGTAAGGGTTTTCTGAGGGCCCGGAATCGCCGTTTCTGCTGCTGCGGAAGCCGCCGGGTCTCTGGGCGCCTCGTGCCGTGTGTGGGTCGGCTGCCATCACGGCCAGGGGGTCCTTGCTACAGAACAGCCTCTCTGCAATCAACGAATTGTATGCAGAGAGGTGGCTAAATTGTACCTTAAAATGCCCCTATTCTGCGGGGTCTGAGAGGGGGCCAGGACAGCAACTGGTGAAGCAAGTGAGGCTGCAGGGGAAGGATTTGAATATTGCTGGAAATGCTTTAGCCTTTTTATAAAAAACCCAAAATTGAAGAGGTGACTTGGTTGTAAATTATCTTCTGGGTGATAGTGACTGGAAACTGAATGCAAGCTCAAAATAAAAAGAAGATTTTCAGCACGACAGGTTGTTCACTACAGGAAAAAAGCTAACAAGAGTCAGCGGGCACAATCAGTGGGTTATCCATGTCTGGAAGTCGCCTGAAAAAGACTGGGAATTACAGCAAGGAAGCAAAGTCCCCGATTGCAGCGGAACGGGAAGCAATTTATTCAGCAGATCCTGTCTGTTGTTACTCAGATAATCAGATCATGTAACCGCGGCTCCTTCTGCTTTGGGAAATGAACAAATGGGGCCGGGGAGAGGGTTGGATTTAGTGTGGTTAGTGGTGTGTTTTTTGTGACTCCCCTAGTCCTTTAGCTGAGGCGTTACCATTTGATGACTTAGTGCTCTGTGACCCTGTTGTGCTCTGCATGACCAGGATACTGCAGCTCAGCGTTGCTTACAGAAAGGCCATGAACTGGTCAGTCACTGACTAGTGCTGTTTTTCCTGTATTTGAAGTCAAAGCCTGCTTTCAATGTTGAATTTTGATGAATGAGTCAGACTTGAGTTTAACTTAAGTGGCTATGTGTTTAACTAATAGTGATGATTTTGCAAATTTGGGAGCAGAGTGGGAATAATTATAAATAACATCAAATTATACACTGAGAATCCATCGTGAAAAACTGTGTGAGCTTCATTTCATTTTTGAGATTTTGCTGAGAACAAGACTGTGTTGCCATTTCCTCTGTCAAGGACTGACACAGGCAGCTCTTCTTTCCTTTCAGGAATCTGGGTAAAAACGGCTTATCCAACAGTAGTATTCTGCTGGATAAATGTCCACCTCCACGACCACCACCACCACCATACCCTCCCTTGCCAAAGGACAAGCTGAATCCACCTACACCTAGTATTTATGTAAGTAAATCCGATGGCAGAAGCAGTTTGTGACGGCCTGGCTTGTTCTGGTCGCATGGGTATCTGAATTGCTTTGTGTGAGTGTTGGAAAGAAGTGAACTTCAGAGCTGAACTCTGCTTGCAGTGCTCTCCCAGCTGGTACTTGGGCAGACAAAGTAGTAACCTTAGAGAGAATATTGTTACATAGTCCGGTTTTTACAGAATATTTTAAATTTAGAATTTCAGCTGATTAATAAACATGCAGAGAAACTGCTTCAAAATTTGGGGCTTTATTTTTAATACGTAGGATATTGATTAAAAAGAAAAATAGTTTATTAGGGATAAAGCACAAATGTGTTCATATGTATTTTGCAAATGACTAGTTTCATGGTGAGTAAAGTTAAACTCATCTTTTTTTCATAACAATCTGCTTGAAAATACAGTGAAGGAAAGAGTAAAAGTTGAGATGATAATAACAAAACATAATAATTAAGAAGAGATAAGTATTAATTCCATATTTTCTTCCTTATGCAGCTATATAAAAACCTGTAGTGAAAGGAAAAGAAAAAGCTCTGTACTGGGTTTGTGGAGAATTTGAGCTAGCTCAATATAGAAGAAGAAACTATAGTTTGTGTGTCTGTGACGAGTGTAAAAGCCTTGGCCTGGCCTTTTCCAGCCAGCCTTGCATTGGGATCAGAAGTGCTTGGCACTTTAATGCAGCACCGCGCTGGCTGCCTGCCAGAGAGCAAGATTAGGTTGTAAACAATAATGTATGGGGGGGTTTTAAGTAATGAAGTTGAATTAATGCACCCTTTTTAGAGTCCCTCATAGCTTTTGTGAGTGTGTACAAAAGTCACAAGTAGCCACGCGGCACCGTTCAGTGTCAGTGTGCCACTGTGGGTCCTGATGTTCAGGGAGCTCCGCTCAGTGCCATCAATCCAAAGGGATGTCTCCAGCATCTCCATAGTCACTGCCTGCAGCGCCCCTGATATTTTCTTTGGAAGCTTCCGTCCACATTTGCAGTATTAACAAAAGGTGGAGGGAGGCAAAGGGGACAGGTAAGAGCATCAAATGGATGTCATCGAGGCACAAAAGCGTAGGAAAATGAAATGGGCTTTCCTGGTTAGCCCGGGATGTAGCCACATGAGCATGCTTCCCCGTTGTGCTGTGCCTTGTTCCCATCTCCTGTAAAGATACCTCTTAGACTTTGGAAAAGCATGGTAGCGTATCATCAGGCTCTAAGAAAGCTCTAGTTTCAGTGAATATACAGGTAAAGGTATGGTCAGGTAAAGAAAGAAATTGTAGGAAAAGTGAGTTACACCTGCTAAAGTAACCTGGCGGTGACTCATGTCAGAAAGTAAGTTACTGTAACCTATAAATTTTGGAAGGAGTGACCCCAGCATGTAACAGGGAGATGTTTGTATGATGTAGTTTTTCATTCACAGCATGCAGGGAGAAATATAAAATATTGACTTCCTTCAGTATTTTATTGTTTCTTACTGTTCTTTCATATTTTACAAACAAGGAATCTAGATACATCTGAGATCTAATATTACATTACATTTTTACAGTTGGAAAATAAACGCGACGCTTTCTTTCCACCTTTACATCAGTTTTGTACAAATCCAAACAACCCTGTTACTGTAATACGTGGCCTTGCTGGAGCGCTTAAATTAGGTGAGTTTATGTTACATGATGTCTTTCTTTGAAAAATATATATATTTATAAAAAGATCGGAAGTCTTGCAAGGAGATCTTTTGTTTCTGTGATACTGCATTACGTTCTCTGTTCAGGTTTAATAAATGGTTATCTGATTGTAGATAATCTCTGCGCAGAGACGCGCAGTCTCTCTGTAGAACTTTCTGTAGAAAAATTGTCATGATGAGTAGTAGATGTATTATGTAATGAAAGTACATTCTCAGTGCTCTAGTTTGTCTGAAAAAAAGTATTTTCTTGGTAATAGATTTAGCTGTATTTACAGATCTGTCTGCAGAAACTTTTTTTTTTTTTTTCCCCTTGGAAATCGAATCCATGCAGTAGCTTCCAAGTTTTCTGGAGGCTTCTACAGTTGCTTGTGGAAGGTCTTTATCACATGAGTTCCAATTTTTAACCTATAATTGAAAGGAGTTATGATGGCTGAGAAACGTCTGTATATGCTTAAATTTAAGCCTTTGTCTTTTTGAAGCTTTTAATTGTATTTTAACTGTCATATTTTAACTGTCATATTTATTCATTCACCTTTATTAGATCTAGGACTCTTCTCTACCAAAACGTTGGTAGAAGCAAATAATGAACACATAGTAGAAGTAAGGACGCAACTACTGCAGCCAGCAGATGAAAACTGGGACCCCACTGGAACAAAGAAAATCTGGCGTTGTGAAAGCAGTAGATCTCATACAACAATTGCTAAATATGCACAATACCAGGCCTCCTCGTTCCAGGAATCTTTAAGGGTAAGTTCATTGTTATTGTGTAAGGTATCATTTATAAACTGTGTGGTAACTCTGGAAGAAAGTTCTTTTAGTAATGGCTGTTGACAGAAATGCAGAAGTTGTTGAAGAAAAGGAGTTCCCATTGGCGTTTATAAATCACTTCTAAATAAAGGGTCAATTAATATCCAAATATGTAGTTGTCTTAATGTAAAACTCATGGTTATTATATACTTCAAAAGCTTTCATAGAATGATATACAGATTCACATTAAAATTTTTGGAACTTTAGACTCTTCTTACAGGATATAACTTCTGATTTCCCATATGCTTTGAAATCAGAATTCTTTGTTCTTTATATTATACTGAAAGAATTTAAATGTTGCTTATTAAAAGCTTACACTCATACTTGTCTTTCGGCACGACAGCTTAAAATTTTAAAAATACCAAGTGTGACTGATGCTTTCCATATTTGTTACTGCTGGGCTCCAAACATAACATTTTCTGTTTAGTTAAGAAGATGTTAGACATATGTGACAGAATGAAATGTTTAAAATGTTATTATATTGGTATGAATTATTAATATTTATGCTAAAGCAGTTAGGACGTCCTTGGCATTAGCTGTGGGCAGTCCTCTAAGGCTTGTGGCATCCTGTATGTTGTGAAAAGATGAGGCAAAGATGGATCAAGGAGGAAAAGCTAGTACTGACTCATGGTCGATTAGAAAAAGAGGAGAAGGGCGGGTAGGAAACAGAGTGTTGCAGCTCTCACTGCACAGAAACAGCACTGGTGTCAGCAAGGAGAGGGGAAAAAAAAAGGATAAGTTGTAAATGAGATCTGTGTAAGTTTAGAAGAATGACTTAGAAACACAAAGTTGCGTCTGTAGGGGAGGAAAGAGAAGGGATAAGGGTTAAAGATTCTCAGTGAGATTTATACAAGGCAAGAAGAGACAGCCTTGGGAAGGAGGGAATGGTGACATCATCAAGAGTGAGGGGACTGGCCTCGCTTGGGGCATAAATGGTATTTTTCTTCCCCTGCAGTGGTAATAGGGTAAGAAGAGCCATGCCAGCATTGTGTTCTTGTGCATGTTTTGTTAGAAAACTTTTGGTACGTAGTGTCACGTGGCTTACACCTCCAGTAAAGCGCGACTGATGGCAGAGCAGCACGTCTGCAGGAAAGCCTCAGCTTTGCTCTTGCACTAAAAAGGGAACTGCAGGGCTCTCTCATCTTCTCTCAGTTAGTGGTAAAAATAATTTTCATAAAGACAATTTTCACTTTTCTCATGGTAATCAAATGCCATTCTTAAATGATGTACTTCCTTTTGCCTAACACTGCTTTGACTGTTTCATCCCTGATTGTGTTGTTTCACCCTGGTCATATGAAAGTCGTGCTGTTCTTTGTACAGACACAAACCTTTTGGCCTGCCTTGGGCCATCTTTGTTTTTTTTCCTCTAATAAATATCATTTTTCTGACACATCTGACAATGTATTTTTTAAGACTTCCTTATGTATACAAGGACACCTTAAGAATTAACAATAGCCCTATTCAAAGTAGGCAGTTCTTTCCGCCTTTTCATCTTACTCTTTTTCTCTATGTCTATTTCCTTAACAAAAAAAAAAAAAAAAAAAAAAAAGAGGTCTTAGAACAGTGTTTTGAGCCCACTCAAAAACATCAAATTGTGTCACATTTCATATTTGTTAGGGTTTTTTTGCACTAGTCGTGGAAAAAGGGATTTTATAAATATTAGTCAACTCAGTTTCATATCAAGAAACTTGCTTGACTTTGAGATAAATGTTCTGGTCTAACAGAGCTAGCGCTGTTCCTTAAGATTGGTGTCCTGCTCATCTGCACGGCAAAGCAAAACAACACATTGCTTTCAGCTGTAATGTAGGACAGCAGAAACATTTACAGTGCAGAAGTTTCTCTTATCCTGGTTTGGGCTTCATGGGAGAGTTTTTCAAAATTTTTTGACTGAATTCATGTTTTCTTAAGAGTAATATCCACATAAAATACTAGATACAGAGATTTTAAAGATTATAGCAGCATCTTGAAACAAACGTCCTGATATAAGTGAACATACTGTCATTATATACTTATGTAGTAATGCTTGTGTTAACATAACGATAATATTTTCACATTTCTGTTTTTATAGGAGGAAAATGAGAAAAAGAGTCACCACAAGGACCACTCAGATAATGAATCCACATCTTCAGATAAGTAAGTGTGGTATAAATCTGCTAATTCTACAGTTTTCCATGTTCTTTTTTATGTAATTCCCATTTTCACACTCACCTATTATAACTTTTATTTTTACAGCTCTGGGAGGAGGAGAAGAGGACCTTTTAAAACAATCAAGTTTGGGACCAACATTGACCTGTCAGATGACAAAAAGTAAATCTGATTGTTGTTTCTCGCTTTCACAGTGGTATTTTGCAATTGAAGCCATCATGTTACTTTGAGAAGAATCTCTTTCCCCCCCTTTTTTTTTAATTCCTCCATTTTCCACTTACTTTTTAATGAAAACACAGTTCCAAATAATTTTTGAAATAAGCTTTTATGTGACTCGGTTATCTGATCAATGATTTTAGTCTAGTTTGCTTTGTCACTGACTGCATAATGGCAGTGATACAGTTATGTAGAGAAACGTGTGCATCTTTGAGAAATTGAAATTCCTGTCTCTCAAGAAGGCTGTAGACAGTGTTGCCAGTGGTAAATACTCTGAACCTGGTTAGCACAAGTTGCAAAATTTGTTATTAATTAAAACACAAACATACATTGTGTATCCTTTTAAAAAATGAATGGGTTGTGTTTTTCTTAGCAGTAGCATGAAAGTAAGTCAAGATTTTTATCATAAAGCTTCCAAATGACTTGTTAATATGTTTTCATGAGTTGTGATCACTGATAATAGAACTCCTGGAGACAAGGAAGTTCTTTAACATATCGTTACCCCTCCCAGATTATTAAATGCCTTGAGTACAGGGCTGATAATTCATCTTTGTTCTCTCTTATCCCAGTCAAATGGAACTGTTGGTGCCTGTCTACAAAAGACTTGTTTATCTTTGCACATTTAGCTGTTATCCCATTACTGGAATTGGTTGATGACTTCTGTTACATACTTCTGACTTTGATTAATAGTTCATTTGAGAAACTTTAATATAAAATCTTCTACGATAGATGCTTGACCCAAGTTAAGGGAAAACTTGCTGGTTTTGTACGTGCTAACTTTTTCAGTCATTGT
>JAVCKT010014989.1:9102-19823 GCA_032273925.1 Rhynchotus rufescens
TCACAGAATTTGAGCTTTGAATGGATCAGCAGAGCTTCAATACCGGAATTCTGTGCTTTCTGATTATAAGCAAAATACACAATACAGGTCATATATAATGCCTGAAGTAATAATCTGAAACTCTGTTTAAATTCATAAACTAAAATTGTCAGGGTCTGTTTTCTATTCTTGATGCCATCTGGCATGGTTTGGCCATATCTATTTTATTAAACTCTCTTACATTTTAAATGGTGTAGCACAAACAAAACCTGTGCTCAGGCATTTTTCTGCAAATTCTGATTAGCACAGACCACAGAATGCCAGAAATTGCTTTAATAAATTAACGGCATGATTCAAAGCCAGTGCCCAAGCCTAAATCATAGCACTGCTTAGTTTAAAGTCACTGATGGGTTTGCTGTTATTTAAATTGTTGGAAGAATCATTTGCCCAAAGTAATTTTTGCAAGTGTAATTACTTTATTCTTTTAGTTTAAATTAAAGATATAAGCATAATCTTAAAAATAAAGATATAAGATCCCTACTGTTGGGTGTTTTCAATGTTTAAATTGTTCCTTCATTAAAAATATATGTGGAAAATTGTTTCTAACAGTTAATAAATTCAAAGTGGGAATAAAGACCTTAAAGGATATTCCATTTACCGTATTATACTCTTATGGAGACTGATTTACACAAATTAGAAGAAAACTATTGTTTTCCAAAAAAGGAAGAGAACTCAGCTCACCAAAAGGCTCTAATAAAATTTAGTGATTCCATGAAAAATATCCAGTTGCTTTTGTAAAAAAATCCTTTGATTTATTCTCTTTGAGCATTCACAAAACTGTTCTAAAAAAAAAAATAAAACAGGGTTATGAGTAGGAGAATGAGAAGTCCTCATAGAACTACCAATACAATTTCGTTTAACTATAACAGACTGAGAAAATTTATAACGAGAAACTGAGAAATAATCTTCAAGAAAATGCATGTGATATCAAATGGAATCAGCATGTTCCAAGGAAAAAGCAAGGATGTGCACCAGAAGGAATTGTAAAAATAAAGGACTAGAGATATCTTTATGGTTACAAGAAAATTAAGAATTTTTGTTTGCCAGAGATTTCATTTTTATGGTCCCCTAAAGTTAAGGCTATTAAAATTTAGAATAGTCTCAATCATAACTTTTATATGCAATTAACTTTTCTTTTTCTCTTGTTTCATTCGATTTGCATGCATTTTCTTCATTTTTAATAATCTTCATTCTGAAGAACTTTTCTGAATTTCTTCTGAATGAAGAAAGTTCTGAATTGCAGAACTTTTCTATAGTAATGAAAGATAATTTACTAAGGTAAGCTCACTTTCTTTTAAGGTTTTATTCACAGTATTTAGAAAGATCCATTATGCTTTTACCACATAGTATTTAAAACACTAGACCTAGAGGCCAGAGTATTTAGTCTTAGTTCAGCAGTAGCTGGTACAATTTTCCACTCCCTTTTATTAATTTCATGTTAGTATTTAACTTCATATAGGAGTTTACACCAGTGTAATGAAGGAGGAGGAATTCCATCACTTTTCTACCAGTCATAGCTCTATTATCATTTATAGTTCATGCTAATAATTGAAAATTGATGGTAAGAAAGCTATTCTCATTTTATTGCTATAATTTATGAATCTTAAAAACTCAATAAATACAAAAAGCAGAAATATGTTTGACATACTTTGCATAAAATATTCTGCAACATAATTAATGCTGTATTTTTGAAAAAAATGAGGTGATAGTTGCTTAAAAATACAAAAATATATAAAAGTAATTTAATGTTTATCACTTTTGCTGAATACAATTTTAACATAACTTAAATCTCCAACTGGGTCTCCTGGCAAACAAAATTAGAACTGTAGACACTGTCCCCACAGTTAAAATTAATTCATCTACAGATACCAAACAGACATCAGCAGTCCTATGGTAGGATCAAATAGCCTGGTTTGGGGATTTTACTTCTGCCTAAGTTTTAGATGGACGGGGAAGAATCTTTTTAATATAATTGCCAAAGGTAATTATATTACATATATATGTATATATTACATATACATGTATATATTACAATCTGCCAAGAGAGTTACCTGTTTTAAGATCTCAAGGGGCTGATCATCTCTGATCAACAATAAATTGTAAATTTATTTACAAGAACAGAAGACTCACCCAAGGGCTTTTAAAGCCCTCCTTTCCTTAACAAAGAGTCAATTTAGGCTTTTGCTTTTGGACAGTTCATTTGATTGCTAGAAACTGGAAAGTTGATGAGTGGAATCCACATACACTATGATGAAATAGCCATATACACTCTTGTATGCTTTTTTGGTTGTTGCCTCAAAGTTACACTAGTGAATAAGTGTGACTTTTATCAGAGAAACCTGGAACCTGGATATTAGGGGGAAGATAGGGGGCTACCCAGCAAAAATACAATGCCTTTCTTTTAATAATTTTTCAAAAGGAAACATAATCCGTGCATATAAGCAAGCAATTTCAGAAAGGAGGATTAGCATTTCATTAGAAAGGAAAAATCTCACTTACATTGTGTATAAGCACACTGAGTCAAGATAGGAGTTATAGGAACAAAATGGTAGATGGATGGGACAGCAAATCTTTAAGTCTAGCTGTGTTTATGACCAGAGCACCTATCTCTAAACAAAACAGTTATTAAAGAAGCTGTTCACAATCACCCATAGAGTTGTTAGAGAGGATGATGTCTATTCAGTCAATGAATGAATGATTTGTGAATGTTGTATCAATAAAAACTGATGTCAAGATTTCTAAAAGAGAATGCCTACTACTAGGGTCCTTAGGTTGTGATCTTACACACAGCCCAAAGCCTTTCAGCTGATCTAACAAGCTGGTCTGACATTTTATGACACAATTAACAATATCTTGTGCATTCTCTGGTATTACTTCATATGATTAGAGTCAAGTATGTGCTTAAGTGCTTTCCTCAACTAGAAATAGAGTACTTCATGCTTTGCCAGAGCTAATTCTCTGGCCTTAAAAAAAAAGGACAAAGGAACTATTTTTTTCAAATACAATAAAACAAGATAGGTACAATTCCCATTGTAGTTTTTGTCAAAAAATAGCTCTTCTCCACAATATGCTGTAGAAGTTTTCTGTCTCCAAATTTTCAAAGTGGACTGAAGCCTCAAATTTTGGTCACAAACTTTGCAAATGCGGGTTTATATTTCTGTGCAGCATATGGAGTATATATGACCATGAGAACAGAAATTGAAATGACACCACAAATATTATCCAATAAATATTTGCTCTGAGCTTTAGATTAATGCCAAAGACAACAAACTGATTCAGTTTGTTAACTCATCAGATTAAACAGCGGTGAACAGTGTGAAAACCATTAGCATTACAGATAACACAACTATAGGCTTTTTATAAAATCACAAAGTTGCAATATTGTGCATGAAATAGCTACTTTCTTTAAGAAAATAATTTATTTTCCATAATCACAACAAATAATCTGATTTCAGTTACTGTACATGTATTTCCTTGCAATACTCTGGCTGTCCATAAAGACTGGATCCACAGATGCCACTTTTGCTGCTATAAAGGAGTGAATACAGTGTAAAACTGCTGTCAGATCCTGAAATTCAAGTTCCTGAAAGAGGAGGAAAGAGAAAGGAAAAAAAAAGAGAGAGAAAAAAAAGGAATCATATTCAAGGTTACACATTTTATATAAACACAGAAAAGACTGATCAGCAAATAATAATGGAATTTAAATGAAAATATGATTCTTTAAAGGAAAGTGCAAAATTAAAAAGTGTTATTTTTAAAAGACATATAATCTTACCTCTTTCAATAGAATTAATGTCACTTTAGTTTTCATTCTTTATGCTGCCTTATTGTTGGACAATGAAAAGAGATTCGACTTGCAAGAGTAAACATTCAACATATTTTAAAATATTTGAACGAGCAGGGACAGCTGAACCATGTGTGGTGCCAGTACACAGTCTGGAGGGGTTTAGGAGGATGCCTTTAGGAGGACACCTATTTTGGCCACCCCTTTGGAGTCAGAGGATCAAATTGGTAGAACAGATGCATGACAGAAGCTGAGGTAAAGTCACACTATGGTCAATGTACAAAAATAAAGGCTGGATATGTAATTGGTATGCCAGACACTCTCAAATAGGTTTTGAATTTTCTTGACTTATGCAACTTGCATTTAATTACTTGTGCACAAATTACAGAATTCTTTTTTCCCAACTTACCCAACCAGAAATGGGGTGAATTTCTGGCAGAAACACAGCAAATACAGAGTGAAAATGTGTTTATTGTACATTATGTACAATATGTGAGATCTGCGTTGGTAGTACATTGCATGGGGGCGCTTTTTGTTTGAAGGGTTTTGGTTTCAACAGGAAATTTAGTTAAAGGCATAGATTACATAGGAGTTTATCACGCACACTCTATATGCTTTCTTTTAAGAAGAAACAAAAGAACTGGACCTTTGTTTTTCCTATCAGAATATTTTATGATCATCTTTCAAACAAAGAATTTTAGAGGTATAAAGTTGCCCCAAATGATATGTCTGGGATTCAAGGTTACTATTCAGGAAAAGCTAATAATCACATTAATTTGGTATCAAAGGCTAAGGATTTACTTGGCCGAAGTAGCTTTGTTACCAATAATGAGTATCTTTAACTGTTAACTATTTATGTCATTCCATTATGTCATACTTAAGATGCCCAGGTCACACTCAAGGAATCAGTAATTGAAATTACTGGAAAAATTCAAGAGAAGGAGAGTTACTCAGTCATGAGTAATGACCTCGGGATCAGGCCAAGCTTACTAAGACACACTTTTGGGAAATGAAGATATCAGTCCACGTCAAATTGGGTCATAAAAAGTATAATGCATTTATATGGCACCTTTTATCTTTCAGAGACTCAGAAATCCATAGTTACCACAGATGTTTTTAAATTGGAGCAGGATGATAGAGGTCATCTTTATGTACTTATAACTTACAACTTTTTAAACTACCACAAGTAAACTGAAACTCTACTTTTCATCTTGTCCAGATTTACGGTGTTCACCAAAAGAAGTTTGGCATTTGAGAGATTTATTTTCCCATCATGGGAATTTTTTTTCCCGATATCTATTACTGTCATATTTCCAACTCTGTTTTGATTAAGCACTCCTAGAGATAAACAGCTTTTTGTTTCTTTCCAACAGCTTTATTTTATTGACTTTTTTCTTTGAGATGCTTAGCTTGATCCCCTCAGAAGCTAAAATAATGAGACAGATGTCCTTGTAAACATATTGATACTTGAACATACTGTGCAGTAAATAGCAGCCATCTTTTTTATGCTATGGTGACAGATAGCTGTATTATTTTTAATAAGTATTTTACATATCTCTGTTGTACGGTAGATTTTTACTGTCTCCTCTTTGATGACAGCAAAGTATTATCAAAATGCTAGATATACACCCCCAAGGAAGGTACACAGCAACTATCTCAGGTGTTGATACACAATAAATAATACTGTGATTTCATTACTGGAAATCAACTTGTGAATAAGATTGGCAAGCCAGGATAACTTTGTTCAAGGAAAATCTGCAAATTAGATTAGCCATGTTTCTTTGCTTCTGCTTGGCAGAATCCCCAGGGTAAACTAAATATGCTTTGTATTGAAAAAGCTCTACCTGGCTCAGTAGAAATCAAAAAGCTATTTGGATTTGTTAAAAAGACACAGTTGATAAACAGTGATGCTGGACAAAATATTTCAATTTAAATATAGGGCAAATGGCTTGAATTCTCCCTTAGACAAATGCTCATCAGAGTTTTCACATGAAAAAAGAGCTCAGCAAGAATAAAAAGAACTGACCAGGAATTATAAATGATTTTAAAAGAACCTGTTCAATCTTTCTTCATTAAAATACCACAAAGACAGGAGATCGCTACTGATTTTTGTGTACTAGGCTGTAAATAGGAGAACGAAAGTTGTGGATACTTATTCTACTGCCCATATTGCAGAAAAAAAAAACTTATTCTGCCGTTTTGAGAAATAGTCAGGACTCCTGATGGAGGTATGAAAAGAAAAGTAGAAAGTGTCTGATCAGGCACAAGTGGAAAATAAAGTAAAAATGGGGGAGAAGGGGAATGTAACTTATCAGACTTAGCATTTGAAGGCTCTACTTCATGCTGAAGATGAGACTCTACTGATTTTTTCAATCTATTGAGCACAGGTTCTTTACAACCTCAGGCACATGTAGTTTATTGTCTCAGTGATTTTATTTCCCACTATGCACATTTTTTTTCCTCAGACAAATGTAGCTTCTCATTATTGTCTACTTTCTCCAACATAAGGTGGCAGTAAACAATATTACTATGCAGTGAGAGCGATAGAATGGTATTCAGCAGGTTCCCAAGATATGCTCTTCCCGAAGTGTAACAGGCATCACAAGTGCCTTTATCTTCTGTGAGACATCCAGGAAAGAGAGAGGGAAAGGCCTGCTCAGATATTGCAGCCTGGGGACAGAGAAAGTTTTCGCAACCAGCTGTCCTCCTTCTGGTGCTTGCTCAGCACAGACAGAAGCCCCAGAGAACTCTGTTTTCAGCCACAAGTCCTGCAGAGCATATTTATGTACAGAGTTTTAGATGTATGTAATACATGCAATCCTTGTGGCTCATCATCCACATTTTAATCACATTTTAATTCTTTCCAGAATTTGGGAATCTAAAAGTTTCTCAACAAAATAGCTCGGAGACTTTGCTAACAGAAGAGAAGTAATTCTCTGTTCCTTTTAATAGTTGCTCTCTGAAACAATTGCTAACAAGTTTTCCTATACCTTTCAAACAAAAAAAAATAAACAAAATAACAGGCATTATGCATTGTCATTTTTCAAGCTATTACTTTAACTATTAAATTAAAGTAACAAATAATTTAAAACAACTTACAAGGGGATATAGTATGCCACTACTACATTTCTGTCGTTGCCTTCTGCATAGTGGGTGAACATTTTAGTCTTTGTAATTACTGCAATAAAAATCACATTTTTTTATCTGAAAGCAACTAGCTCAGAGGAATGGATTACAGAAATGAGACAGAAAATTTAGTAAACTTATATGAGGTGTCTAGATCTGATTCAGGTCTTTGAAAACTGAATAAATATTCAGCTTTTGTAGCTTTTGTGGCTGAAAGCAAGGCTCTGCTTTCAGGGTATGTAAAACATTCCATGGATCTGCAATGTAATTCAAGCTGCTCTCCAACTTCCTATGGCCCAGAAACTATCAGCATCTCTAGTCAGTCAGGGAAAGATTATCCTAGTATCATATTCAGCAAGATGTTGCTACTTGTATATATATTTTTTTTTTACAGCAAGGTAAAAAAAAAAAAACGTTTATAAACCCATAGCGTAATTTAAATGCTGCACTGGACATGCCTCTGCATTATCAAAATATGAACATCCTTATATCCTCTAGGATGTGATGCAAAACTATAAGGACTCCCGGGAAAGGCAGGTGGAAATTCCAGCTTTATTCAAATAAGACAGAATTGTTTATGTAGGGAAGCAGCACATTTTGATAAGATGTCAGACTGCTTTGTTAAAAAATGAAAAGGGGTGAGGGGAGAGAAAGGAAAAAGGAGAAAGAGATAATGGACATAGAAGATAAAAAGGGGAGAGAGAGAGAGAGGAGAAAGGAAAGGAAGTAAGAAAGGGAGAGAGGCTGCTTCTCTCTGCAGCTCGACTTATTTTTCTGTCATGCTGCACTTCCATTTCTGTGGTAAACTTGCTGCTGTTCCTATGAATTGCACAAACATGAAAAAGTTAAGAAAGGATTTAATATCCCTTATTTAGAATAGAACAATCCATCCGCTTCAGAGGTTCTCATTCTGAAATGTGTTAAAGGCTATGAATGCCTATGAATTTAATGGAAATTATAGACTTCAGTTCCAGGATTATAAAATAATAAAATATAAAAATATATATTTTTATATATATATTTATATATATATATATATATAAAAAAACACTCCTACACTCTAATAAAAAATAATAGAAGCATAAACTGAGATTACTGATGAGTTGAATGTTCTACTTCTAACTTTCATGTCTACTTAAAAAAGAAGAAAATGTAACATTAGAAACATGTAAAACTCAGTCTTCTGCTCTTGCATGCTTGTTAGCCAACATATTAAGAAAAAATAGAATAATAAATAAAATTTTTGAGAATGTATAGTAAACTGAACACTTACACTTAGATAATAAGCAATATTGGCATTAAGTTACTGAAATATTCATTCGAGCCTCCTACTCAAAATCAGATTTCCTTGTGAAAGAAAAATGAAGAATAAAATGTTGTGAAAATCCCTTGAGGAACAGAAGTCCAGGAAATATGTATTATAACTTTAGTGACATAATAAAAAACCTGCTTATTCTATTTCAACTGACAGGTATGGAGCATGTGTGGAAATAAGTTTCTAAACATATTTTATTGAACAGATGCATATTGTAAATAAATACAAATTAATATAAATATTGTCAGATAAATCTAGTGCCATTATGTAACTTTCATTGTTCAAGTTTTCTGAAACTGGAATGAAGAGCATACATTTTTTTCAGTGAACACAAAGCTTAACAAGCCTTAGCATATCAGTCTGGGATGGCACAGGGCAGCTGAGAGAGAGAGTCCTTTACAAACCTTCTCATTTCTGTACACCCACTTTGTACACATCTAATCTTTGTTTATTCAGAAAATCAGAGGTGACCTAACACACACTGCAGGACAGATTTCAGACTGCTCTGACAATGTTTTGTGAATAAACCGTAGAAAAATATGAGAAAAGCAAGGGTAAGGGTGTCTTTGGCCTTTCCAATACACCTGCTGTGGCTTCTGCATTGCTTATGTTACAGTTTGAGTATGAAATGAAAGTATGAGCAGCCCCACCTGTGCGTATGAGAGAGCTTGTCCAACCTGTTGAGATCTACCTTTTGAATATTAATTTTCCACTATTATATTTCTGGTACAACTTACATCAAAAGAGAAGTAGTATTGCTAAAACTATGTTTTGAGTAAAGACAGGCTTCATTTTCTCCAGTTAACACTGCAGTTAACCCCTCAATTTGAGGGGTTATTTTCAACACAGATCCTAGTTTGGGGAGCTGTTATAGAGCACAGTATCCAAATGGGTTGCTCATTAAGTGCTCTTCCAGCAGTGTACCAGCTAATTCACTTTCCAGCGTTCTCACATTTTTACTATTTTGCACATGGTATACTGCTTTACAGGACTGTCAGGTTATGTTATCTGTGAGAGTGTGCATTTTGTGTGACCGTATGAAGAAAGGAACAGAGTTCTGCAGGTGTGCTGTGCAAAACTCCATTAGGGATGGTCCATGAGGGTGGACTAGGCCTCTCTCTGGGTCCTCATGCATCAGAAGCGCTCACATACCCAGCTGATTTCAGTTATATCACAAGCCCATGTGAGGTAAAGTGTTTGCTGTTTGAGGGATCTAATGTCCATACTAACTTCTTTTTCAATCCTTACTGTGGCTTACCAAAGGCAGATGCTAGGGAACAGGGAATTAAATATATTCAGAGCAGAAGTTGGGGTGTAGACTGGGATGGTGGAGGAAACCACGTCCTCCATGGGCTGAGGAAACAGCTTGCTCAGAGAATTGGTATGGTGATAGTGAATACAGATTACAGACAGCTTTCAACACAGAAGGGGAAAGATGACTAGCATTTTAGCTTGGAAATATGGTTTTACTGTTAGGAAGATATTCCTGCCTCCCAGGCTGGGGAAATGGAGATGCTGTGTAGCTTGGTGACATGAGGTGGACCAATAGACCATATGGGACTTATTTTTGAGAGGAGAAATTTGGCTTCCTCAGTTTTTGTGTGCAATTTGCATTTCTCCAAGAAAATAACACCAGTGTCACTTATTTCATATAAATGTATTGCTCCCACAATCTATTTTTCATTCGACACTGTTTTTCTCCATATCCAGCTGGGCAGACCACCAGCTGGCTCATTGTTTAATTTACTATGTGCCACCTAACTCCACTCTTCTGCCTATTTGCCTCATCTGTGATCACTGTCTTTTTCCTTCATTTAAGGTTCTCAGGGTATTTCTATATGTATTAAGAAGAATCTCTGGATATCAAATATTTCAATAATTAGAGATATTTCAGTTTACTGTCTAACTCCTAATAAGTGGATTAAGTACAACAAAGCCATTAGGAGGAGGACAGCAAGAGAAGAACATAAAAGACTGGATTAAAGCAGTGGGAGGACAAGACTGCAAAACTGCCACTGAGAATATGGCACTGAGCTGGCACTAAGAATATGAAATATGTACATACTGCGCTGACTGGCATCTCTACACAGGCATAGTCAACTAAGAAAAATGTATGCTTTTTTTTGTCCATCTGCCTAAAGGAGATTTATTTATTAGGCACTGTAGTGCTCTGGCTCAGTGCCACACAACACTTACTATACTCCATTAACTGTTAGATCACCATTTGAGGAAGTCACGAGTCGGCATAATAGGACAGGCAAATAGCAAACAATGACAGATAGCATTATTGAGCCCCATGTATTTTACGGCTTCTTCAAGAACATTATCAAGTCTCAGTGTTTACTAGTAGTTCACAAAACTACAAAAACTACTACTATATAGTTATTATCCAGCATATTATTTCAGTCCTTTAAATTGAAACTTGATCTTGACTGATGGTTGCCACAGCATGTTTAA